>JADBJO010004006.1:0-20000 GCA_016801955.1 Conus betulinus | reverse complement strand
ACATTGAACTGCAATCTGCTTAGTTTTGCTTCTTCTTATTCACTGCAAAACCTGCTCAGTTTCACTTCTTATTCACTGCAATCTGCTCAGTTTCACTTCTTCCTCTTCACTGCAAATTCCCAGTTTCACTTCTTCCTGTTCACTGCAAACTCCTGAGTTTCACTTCTTCCTGTTCACAGCAGACTCCTCAGTTTCACTTCTTCCTGTTCACTGCAAATTCCCAGCTTCACTTCTCCTGTTCAGTGCAGACTCCTCAGTTTCACTTCTTCCTGTTCACTGCAGACTCCTCAGTTTCACTTCTTCCTGTTCACTGCAGACTCCTCAGTTTCATTTCTTCCTGTTCACTGCAGACTCCTCAGTTTCACTTCTTCCTGTTCACTGCAGACTCCTCAGTTCACTTCTTCCTGTTCACTGCAAATTCCCAGCTTCACTTCTTCCTGTTCACTGCAGACTCCTCAGTTTCACTTCTTCCTGTTCACTGCAGACTACCTCAGTTTCACTTCTTCCAGTTAACTGCAATCTGCTCAGTTTCACTTCTTTTTATCACTGCAATCTCCATAGTCTCGCTTCTTCCTATTTAATCTTCTGCCCAGTGCTTCTTCAAGTTTTCTTTTTACCACATTCCTTCTCCTTGCCCTTTCCTTACTGCTTGGCTCAAAAGGAGAAGGAGAAAGACATTGTCGGAGAGGGAGTGTTGAGTGGCATGAAGCCATTCCAGTCCAGAATACGATGACAGTTCCAGTAACTTTTATTCAAGACTGGCACAGCCTTTTAAACTTGAATAAAGTCAGACAAATACAAAGACGAACAATCTAATAGTGGGGGAAAAACAGCGCAGGCCAACAACTAAATTGTCTTCATAGTAATGACTTGGCAAAACTTTGAACTTACGGGGCGGGGGGGGGGGGGGGGGGGGGGGGGGGGGGGGGGGGGTGTCAGCAGGAGGTGAAGATGTAAAAACTGGGAAAATGAAATTAAGAAAATATGAAAACTCTTCATGGCTGCATAAGGGAACCATCGCAATCCCTTTTAAAGGCAGATATATTTGTATTGCCTGCTCCGAGGCCTTTCGTCCGCTGGGTCGGAAAATCATCAGGGAGACACGGCTGGTTCGTCTTTGTATTTGTCTGACTTTATTCAAGTTTAAAAGGCTGTGCCAGTCTTGAATAAAGTTACTCTGTGTTAGGTTTCCTTATGGGAGTAAAGACTACCCCACTCCCAAGAGAGGGTAAGCAGACTTATTTACCACTTCAACAAAATATGCCCCTGGACTTACCAGTCAACACATCACCAGACCTAAATCCATGGCAGAAACAGTTAAAAACACACCCACTGTAAGTGACGGTTACGACCAGTAATCAAACACAGAAACAGCCACTGGCACCCAGCTGACATTTGGCCATAACTAACGGGGGGGGGGGGGGGGGGGGGGGGGGGGGGGGGGGGGGGGGTGGTTGGGGGGGGGGAGGTGTTGAGACA
This sequence comes from Conus betulinus, assembly GCA_016801955.1. Lineage (NCBI taxonomy): Eukaryota > Metazoa > Mollusca > Gastropoda > Neogastropoda > Conidae > Conus > Conus betulinus. The sequence continues at coordinate 18,521 of JADBJO010004006.1, read as the reverse complement.
TTAACATGCCAATAGGATTCTGTTGCAATGCACTTTGGCCTCAGTGGTCCTGTTGATTTGTTTTGTGTCAACACTATGACACAAAGTGGTGATATATGGGATATGTCCAAGGGACAGATGATGCTACAAGAATTTGGACCTATAAGATTCTTCTGTGGGCGGTCAAAGGGTTAAAGTCTTATTGCCTAATTGCTGATCGGGCAGTGAATTTGTCTGTTCACATGCCAGGCTTGATGGATAGTGGAGCTTATCTCTCTCCTCCTGCTCCTTTAACCTTGTCAGACCTGAATCACATACCCATTCACTTCAGAGCGGAGAGTTTTGTACTGGCCCACAGATGCTTGGCGTCAAGTGTATGGAGTGTTATGCCTTTCGCATTTTTTTTTATTGCAAAGTATATTTGATTTGATATGTTTCAACCTTTTTGTACAGTACAAAATGTGTTTTATTTCTTGTTTTTTCAGAAAATGCAACCACCTGACGTTGATGCAAAGTATAGTAATATCCCAGCCAAGAAAAGACAGTGAGTACATTTCGTCATAATATGATCATAAACTAGATTGATGGACACATGAATATAATTTGTGTATTGACAAAAAGTTTTGCCGCTTGCTTGAAAATAAAAAAAAAATAACCTGTCAGTTAAGCTATGAAGAAAAAAAATGATGAAGACAAAAAAAAACACCATTAACAACAAAAAAAACAACCCACCAACATTACTTTTGGAAGCAGACCTCTTTCAAGACTTTTTTTTTGCTCAGCTAAAGTTTCTTTTTTTGTTTTTTAAATCTTGTCTTTTTTTTATTCTTAAAGAAAAACAGTCTTCATAGCTTCAGTTGAAAGGTTAGTTTGTAACTTACACAAAGGAAGATGTAAGCAGTCACTATGCCATCTTGAAGTATGAAAAGTGAAACTGAGAGTTAATAATAAAGTCAGTGCACATAATGGTCAGTAGGTATGAATGTATTTTGTACCTGAGTGTGTGTGGATGTGTGCCTGACTGTCCATGCCCATGATGATAGTATGCTGTTTACCTGTTGATAGCAGCTCTTGGCTTACACATCTAAACAGCGTTGATTAATGAAAAACATTTGGTAAGTGCAAGTCTGTTTAACTGTATTTTGTGATGTTTCGACCATGAAGTGTTAAAGAAATGAAAAGGTGACAACCAAACCCCTTCCCCAGGGTCCCTCCTCTTTCCTCCCTGTTTCTCTCCTCCCCTTTCCTTCCTTCCCTCTCCGCCGCCCAAATAACATGAGGAAGAAAAACATTATCTGAGTCTTGCATGCAGTCCCCGTCTCCTTTCTTGGGTGAAATTGCTTGTATATGTTCATGTCATTGATGGCTGTTTTTGTGTAAAATAGACACTGTGGAATCCGGTCAAAGCTGATGACGTGAATGTGCTTACCTTTTTAATATAATGAAAAATGATGTGCATATTTTGATTTGCAGAGCTTTAAAAGATCATCTGAGCAAGATTGAAAGTCCTAAATCACCTCCGTAAGTAATTTGACAACCATTAGACTAGAAACAATGTTGTAGCTTAGTAGGAATTAGCAATTGTTCTTGTCAAAATCATTTTTTATTATCTGGTAGATGGTACATGACAAGGGTAGGGAGAGTGAAGGGATATTCTTTGATTTTGTGTGGTCAAAGGATTACATCAAATAGGAAAATGAAGGGATTTTTTTAAAAACCCTTTTCCTTTTCAGCTGCGAAGAAAACTCAACCCTGTGGCTATGACTATTTTGAAGACAATACACAGAAAACCAGTGAAGTGACAATACAGAGAAACCAGTGAAGACAATACCAGAGAAACCAGACAAGAAAAATAACAGTCCAGAAAGTCCAGTATACTGACGACCCAAATCTGATGTTCTGTAGGAAGTTGTACAAGGGAGATAAGTATGAATATAGGGTCGTGAGTGAAATTAATTGGGATTCATTGAAGGATTTAGACCACACTGACTGTTCCAAGTTATGTCAAAAGTTGGCTGGTGCAGTGGGCATCTTGACAGGAGTTATCTTCGAAATGGTCAGGAATGAGTTAATGTTGAAATGACATCTGTGGACTATTGTCTGGTCCTGTTGCTTGATTCCAGGTGACCTCAGTTTGTCGACAGTCTTTTTGTCCTAGTGATGTTTATAAAATGGAAGAAATCATTACTTTCTTTTAATTATTCATATCCAAGAGATAGGAGAAATTTGGATTCTGTTATAAAGATCTTATTAAGTTGTTTTAATTTTTAATATTTTTTTGCACATATGTATTCTGTAGTGAACACACACAATTCTGGTGACATCTTTTGATAACTCAAACGATTGTTACAGTTCAAAATTATTGTATATCTGACCTATTAACTAATGATTGCTGATTAGTTTGGGTATAGAAATGGAATCAAGTGATCAAATTCAGTAAATTAAGTTTGTATAACTGCAAAAGTCGCACAGAAATCTGCAAGATTTGTATCCTTGTGAGAATGTGAGAGTAAGAATGGTACAGACAATGTTGACCAGCTGCAGGAGATTCTACAATGAACTGACCAGAGCAAATTAGAATAATTTGTCGTAAATGTGCTGAAGAAAAACAGTAAGAGGAGCATAAAATTGTAAAGAAATTATGTTTGTGATGGTACCATTATAGGTCTGCCTCATTTGCATCATGTGTTAAGGTAGTATGTGAAAAGAAAAAAATGTGAAAAAGAGACTCATTTGTCACTGTCCATTTGCTCTCTGTCTGTCTGTCTGTCTGTCTGTCTCTCTCTCTCTCTGTCTCTCTCTCTGTCTCTGTCTCTGTCTCTGTCTCTCTCTCTCTCTCTCTCTCTCTCTCTCTCTCTCTCTCTCTCCTTTTTCTTTTTTCTTTTTTTTTGTTATGATAGTAGTTTCACATATGAAGGGCTACATGACTGGCCCTGTGGTCTCACCTTTCTCATGGTTGGTAAATAATTTTGTGCTCTTTACAGGTTTTAAAGATCAAGGGGTTATATGATGTGAGCTTTATTTTATATTTTGTTTGATTTTTGTTGATCTTTTTAAAAAAAAGAAAAAATCGGGGCATTCCATGTTAGACTTTATGCGCAGGTTAGAAATGTTGTTCTGATGAGTATACCTATAGCTTTGGGTTTCGTTAATGATCATCTTGTTGTCACTGATATAACAGACTTTGTTTACAACCACAGTGAAACCTCTCCACAAAGACCTCCATAAAACTTCTGCTTTTTAACCAGCTGCTGTGGTGCAGCAGTTAGCATTGCTGGGCTCTGGGGTTTCAGTCCCACTGTGGGCATTTAATTATGGAATTTTTTTTGCCTCAGCCAGCTTGTACCTTGAGTCAAGTGTGCTGTATGCTCAAATGGGAAGACTGGAAACATTCATTTGTGTTTTGTTTTTATCCACTTGATGAGTGTGGCAGTGAGAGTGTCAGTGGAATTTCTGCATTTCTGAATATATTGGGCGTGGTTGATGCTGGGATGCATCATAGCAAGAAGTCTTCAGGACAGGCCTGTAATGCAGTCTCTGACCGGAATGGAACTTCATCATCCTTATCCTCGTTAACAAGAAAAGAAAAGGGAAAAAAGGTCTAATTCTACAGCCCCTTGCCGTTCTCATGTAGTGTTTTCAGTTTTGATTCTTCTCTGTGTCCTTGTCCTTTGTAGTATGTTGGATGGAATGGTGGCCTTCTCTATCAGGGTTGCTCACTCACATTTGGTCTGCAATGAAGTGGTGACTGTTGTTAGAAGGGGGCTTTGTAGGTAGAGTCCTATGTATGTAGGATCAGAACAGGTGCCACTGACTGCCATCAGAGTGGCTGAGAGCAGTGCAGTGCATGCTGTGATCAGAAACAGGTGCCACTGACTGCCACCAGAGTGACTGAGAGCAATGCAGTGCCTGCTGTGATCAGAACAGGCGCCACTGACTGCCACCAGAGTGGCTGAGAGCAGTACAGTGCCTGCTCTGATGAGTTGCCTTGTGGTCACCTGAGATAGACGGCTCCCAGTGGACTGCTGGTGCTGATGCTGAAACAGGATGAAGCTGTGTGTGGCGGTGGGATGGTTGGAATGAGCAGCATGGGATAATGGCACTGAGGAGGGGCACAGAAGATGATGTGTTAGAAAAAAAAAAAATGTCCTCCCTTTAGAGACTCTTTTTTTCCCAAGAACATTTTTGTTCTTAGTCTGTACTGAGTTTACTTCCCACTGTATACTCTCTCCCATCAAAGACTCAGGTTTTAACAAATTCAGGCTGTCATTATTGACGGGTCCAACTGTATAGATGGCATATTACTATTGCAGATGGAAAAGTCTCCAGTATGTATGTATGTCTACATCTTTACTGTGAATCACTTTGTCAGTGTCTGTTCAAGTCTTCAGTGTAAATCATGGAACGTTTCAGTATACATGTCTCATTAAACCATCACTCTTCTTCTTGAAAGGTTTGCGGTGTCTGTCTCTGAGCCTTTGTTGTAGATTACTTAATTCTTGTACATGTGTGAGTGTGTGTGTGTGTGTGTGTGTGTGTGTGTGTGTGTGTGTGTGTGTGTGTGTGTTTTAAACTTTTTAAAAATTTTTATAGATCATGGCACACTTAGTGTTTGAGTGTTTGTTTAAACATTTTCTATTGTTCATGGAACACTTGCGGTATATATGTCTGGTTAAACCTTTGTTGTAGATGAAGGAATGGTTGCAGTGTATGTGAGTCTGTTTATATACCTTTACAATATATTTTTGAACTCTTGGAATGGCTGTGTCTGATTAATTCCGTACTAAAGATCATGGAATACTTGCCGCCTGTGTTACTTTAGCGTAGATCGCGCAGAAACTTGCAGTCTGTGTACATGTTCAAACTTTTGCTCTAGATAAGGACTAGATGTAATGTTAATGAGTCTATTTAAACCTTTATTTTAGATAATAGAACACTTAAGGAAGGTTTATCTGATTAAATCTATACTAAGGATCATGGAACTCTTACAGCATATGTTTAAACCTTTAGCATAGATCACGCAAAACTTGCAGTGTATGTGTCTGTTTAAATCTTTCACTGAAGGTCAGGGAACATATGCAGTGCATGTGTGTGTCTGAATTTTTATTGTAGATAGGAGACCAGTTGCAGTGTGTATGTCTGTTACACTTTTACCAAAGATTGTGTTACACAAGCTGTGCATGTGTCTGTTAAAACCTCTACTGTAGATCATGGATGTCTGTGTAAACATTTATTGTAGATCGTGGATGTCTGTTTGAACATTTATTGTAGATCATGGATGTCTGTTTAAACCTTCATGGAACACTTCTGTGTGTACATTTTGTACTTTTAAAGTAAATAACTGAACACTTGCAGTGTATTTGTTCGTTTAGACCTTTACCATAGATCAGGGCTCTCTCACAGTGTGTTCATGAATCTGTTTACACCTTTACTGTAGATAACTGAACATTTGCGGTGCATGTATGTGTTTAAACCTTTTCTGTAGATTAAGGAACACTTGGAATGTAAGTGTATGTTTAAAACTGTAGATTAAGGAACACTTGGAATGTAAGTGTCTGTTTAAAACTTTACCGTAGGTAAGGCAACACTTGCAGTCTAAGTGTCTTTGCAAATCTTTATTGTAGATAACTGAATACTTGTACTATATATGTCTTTTGAAATATTTGATGTTGTTCTTTCAAGGTTTTGCATGTATGTGTTCTGTTTAAACCTTTATGAAAGATATCGAAACACTTGCACTGTGCCTCTCTTCAAGTGTTTTCAGTAAATAACAGAACACTTGCAACCTATACCCTCGATAACTGAACACTTGTCATTTGCTGTGTTTACATTTTGTCCTTCTCTGTAAATAAAATAAACACTTGCAGGGGTGTCTCTATTAAACCTTTATTTTAGGTAACAGAACATTTGTAGTGTCTGTGATTAAACCTTGCTGTAATGTCTATATCTGTTTAAATATTTTTGTTGTTGTTCTTGTAACACTTAAGTGTATGTATCTGTTTAAAACTTTTCCATGGATAAGGGAACACTAGCATCTAAGTGTATACTAAATCCTTCCCAGTAGATTGTGGCATACTTTCAGCTTGTGCATCTCTTTGATTGTCTGGTATAGTTCATAGATCTGTATGTCAGTTTTAATGTGGTTCATGGAATAATTGCAGTAGATGTACCAGTTTGAAATAGATAATGGTACAGTTTCAGCGAATGTGTCAGTTTAAAGTAGATCATGGTACACTTTCAGTCTATGTGTCAGTTTTCATTAGATCATGGTACACTTTCAGTCTATGTGCCTGTTTAAATTAGATCATGGTACACTTTCAGTCTGTGTGTCTGGTTAAAGTAAATAATGGGACGGTGGCAGTGTACGTGTCAGTTTGAAGTGGATCATTGTACACGTGCAGTGTGTGTATTGCTTTAAAGTATATTATGCTACAGTTACAGTATATGTGTCAATGTAAATCTTTAGTATTCATCATGGAACACTTGCAGTGTATGCCTCTGTTTAACATAGATCATGGTGCAGTTGCAGCGTATATGATTGTTTCATAAAGTAATGATACAGTTGAAATGTATGTGTCTGTTTAAAGTAAATAATGGTATAATTGAAATAGATGTGTCTGTTTAAAGTAAATAATGGGTATAATTGAAATAGATGTGTCTGTTTAACCCTTTCACCGCCAGACATTCTATTTTGCATAAATCCCCATCGCCAGCCATTTTTCCAAAAAGCTCTTATCCAGCATATGTGAAATGCGGATATCTCTGGAACTAAACAACCAATTCTCGTGCTATTTTTTGTAAAATGGAGGAGATACACTGTACTTTTATTATATCATAACATGTTAGTAATGGTAAGTCAACAACAATTTCAATTTTTTTAGTGATTTCAAGTGCAAAAAAAATGCAAAATAAAAAAAGAATGTTATGTTTCTTCTAAGCGTAAAAAATAAAGAAAGAATGCCAACAAACTCTTAACAAGGGAGGAAAAATACTCCACTCACAACTGAAGACCAGAAAGTATGGTATTTCCAACAGAAAAGTGCATGAAACAGCCACAAATACAACTACTCCAATAGCAGGGAAACACACACACACACACACACACACACACACACACACACACACACACACACACACACACACACACGTTCTTATGCCTAACTGGTACACATGTAAGAAAGAAAAAAAAAAGGGAACACACACACACACACACACACACACACACACACACACACACACACACACACACACACACACACACACGTCCCTTTCACTCTCAACAGTAATATATATATATATTTTTTTATGAACACAAAGTCATTCATGTGCCTGTTGGTCTCTGAACCCTTGCCATTCAGTTGATCTATATAATCAGCTGTACACCCACTCCAAACATGTCTGTGCTACTCGCCTTTCACGTGTCAGTTGGCCACGCCCCCTTCAACCTTGACCAGCAAGAGAATCGGCCGACAGCGTGTGTGTGAAGTTCGTTGCCTAAAGTCTTAGTTCGCTCCCTCACATAGAGTTAGTGAACAGTCAGTCAGTGCTGGCTGGCTCAACGCAAAAAAACACTGGGGCACACGTGGTAGGTAGGGTAGTAAGTGGGCGTCTTATCAGCCTCTCATAACAATTTGGCCACGGTCCAACGCTTCACGTTGGAATAATTCGGTCAAGCCCTCACTATCGTTCTTTATTCGTGACTGTCTGGATCTTCTTCATCTGTATTAGGAACAACCGACTGTCTATTCAATATTCCCAGCACTTGATCTGTGGTAAATGTACGGCAAGGTCGAGTACGTAAAGTGCTTGGTGGTGACGTCATAGTGAATGGAAAAAACATCGGAAATAAAGTCAATAAAAAACACTGAACTGAATAGTGTTCTGACAAAGCAAATGGCTGTGAGCATGGGCCAGACCATCCCCCAACTATGACGTTTATTGATGGCTTTTTTATCTCATGAACTAGGATCGTGAGAGTATCGGGAGTTAGGTCACCCTACTTTGTCGCCAAAAGGCGCCTTTGGCGCTCTGCCAAGACGTCGCCAAAAGGCACCTATGGCGGTGAAAGGGTAATAGATGTGTCTGTTTAAAGTAAATAATGGTATGGTTGAAATGCATGTGTTGGGTTTAAGTTGATCATTGTACACTTGCAGTGTAGGAATCAGTTTAAAGTAGATCAGGATGCAGTTGCAGTGTTCATATCAGTTTAAACCCTTAATGCAGGACATGGAACACTTGCTGTGCATATGTCTGTTTGAAGTCGATAATGATACAGTCGCAGTGGATGAGTTAGCGTAAAGTAGATCATGGAACGCTTGCAGTGTATGTGTCAGTTTATACTTGTAAGTAGATCATGGAACACTTGCAGTGTATGTGTCACTTTATATTTGTAAGTAGATCATGGAACACTTGCAGTGTATGTGTCAGTTTATACTTGTAAGTAGATCATGGAACGCTTGCAGTGTATGTGTCAGTTTATACTTGTAAGTAGATCATGGAACGCTTGCAGTGTATGTGTCAGTTTATACTTGTAAGTAGATCATGGAACGCTTGCAGTGTATGTGTCAGTTTATACTTGTAAGTAGATCATGGAACGCTTGCAGTGTATGTGTCAGTTTATACTTGTAAGTAGATCATAGAGCACTTGCAGCGTATGTGTCAGTTTATATTTGTAAAGATCACAGTACACTTGCAGTTTATGTGTCAGTTTATACTTGTAAAGTAGATCATGGAACACTTGCAGTGTGTCAGTTTATACTTGTGTAGTAGACCATGGAATATTTGCAGTTTTTGTGTCAGTTTATACTTGTACTTGTGAAGTAGATCACAGTACACTTGCAGTTTATGTGTCAGTTTATACTTGTAAAGTAGATCATGCAAAAAAACAAGAGCCGAGTGCATGAGTCTCTCCTGCTAGTACATAACCTCTCCACTACAAGCCCGATGTTGTGCCTCCACGTGGCAACGCATGTCCACTGGGTGTCTTGCAGACCCAGGCCAAACTGCAGAGGATTTGGAGGAGGTTTGGCTCCTAAATATGCAACGTTCAGGTCCACTGGCATGTGGACATGCCCTGGCATTCATGAGCCAAGCCACCAGCTATGGGCAAATAGCAGGGCAGAGGGAGCTCTTCAGCCTTGGTCGGCCATCCATCGCAGAGACGGATACTTCAAAACAACAAAGTTGCACCTTCTGTGGTTGTCCTACATGTGGTAGTTTCTGCACCTGTGGAGCAATGAGCCCCAGTAGGCGAGAGGGTGGAGAAGAGACAGCACAACTCTCCTTCACCTTAAAAAGTCCCGTGTGCTGGTCAAGCAAGCAGGTACGCCGATAAACCCAAAGGTTCTTTGAAGTCCTGTGGTGATGGAGACGACAGACCAGAGCATCGTTCCACCTCTGATTGCCAAGATGTTAGGCCATTACCAGATTGACATAGTGGCTCTGAGTGAAACAACACTTGTGGGCGACACGCAGCTTGAACAAGTTGGAGGAGGCTACTTCTTTTACTGCATTGGGAAGCCTGCAGAAACCCCAAGAACTTCTGGTGTTGGATTTGCAAAGCTTGCCTGGAAGCTGGATAGCCTGCCACATGGCATTAATGATCACCTAATGAAATTGTGGCTTAGGCTTACAAACAACTGCTTTGCCACCATTATCAGTGCATATGCTCTAACAGTGACGAACCCTGACGACATCAAAGAAGCCTTTTTTTGAGGAGCTGTGTCATCACTGAGTTCAACCACAAGGACAAGCTCATCATCCTCGGGGACTTTAACCCTTTGAATACGACATGCTGGTTTATCAGCGAGGCTAAAACGTACCCTTGAATATGACAGAGAGCTAAACCAGCGAGCACCCATCCCTTCCCACAGTCCTGCCGGCCGTTTTTTTTGCAATAACAGGACCTCATAAAGGTTGTTTATAAACCTGTCCATCTACCGGTAATTGCTCCTAGCTGTTCTGCCAGACATGTTTAGATAAAGCTAGTGCTGGCTTCCCCTTCCCATGAGAAAGTTTCTGAGTTTCATGGTTTTATATTTTATAAGTAAAGGTGATAGCTTTGCTTCATCTCACTTTGTTTACATGTGACACTCTAAATGTTACGTTTGTCATCATCTGTATGTCACAGCACAGACTCAAGTTCAATCCTGGACTCTCATGAGTATGCGTTTAATTCTTCATACAACAGTATAGAATAATGAACATTTTTTTTAGAAGTAAGAAAAACCAAAGTTGGGTTCAAATAAGTACTGCTTTTATACTGAAAAATTTTCCCCCAGAAACCCGGGAATGAAAGGAAGAGTACTGTAGTAAAACTCAGAAACCAAGGGAAGTAATGACAGCCTTTATTCAGTACTCAAAGAGTTGAAGCTCGTGTGGGAAGGGACTACTTCACTTGGTCCATCGTTCTTGGACGCCACAGCACAGGAAACTGCAACTCCAAAGGTCAGCTGATGCTATCACTGTGTGTACAACATGAACTTTCCATCACCAACACCATCTTCCAGCAGGCAGACAAGTTGTAGAACACTTGGATGCACTCCCGCTCCAAACAATGGCACATGCTTGAGTATGTGATTGTTTGTCAGAGGGACAGATATGATGTTCTAATTACATGTTGCATGAAGGGAGCTGATTGCTGGTCAGATCATCGCCTGATCAGGAGCAAGATGTACATCCAGCTTGCCCTGAAGCACAGATCAGCCAGAGATAACCCCCCAAGAAGACTGAACATTGCTTGTCTGTGTAACAACAAAGACATTCTGCAAGAAAGAATCCAGGAATGTCTGCCAAACATCACCCTCACTGGAGAAGACAGTGGCAAAGAAATGGAAAGCCTTCAAAAAAATCCCTGTGCAATGCTACAGCTGACACCCTCGGCTTTGATGAACACAAACATAGAGACTGGTTTGATGAAAACGACCCAGAGATCAACAAGCTCATAGACAAGCTCCACAAGACCCACAGAGATCACCTCAGCGACAAGACCTGCGAGAAGAAACGGCTGAAAGTACCAGCAAGCCAAGCAGCTCACCCAACAGAAACTCTGAAGCTTTGACAGATAAAGAACAATTGGTGGGAAAAGAAAGCGGAAAACCTGCAAGCTGGAGCTGACACCAACGACATGAAGACACTTCATGAGAGCCTTTGCACCATCTGTCCCTAGAGACTACTGGTCAATACTCATTCATGCTTCTGACCAGACCACACTTCTGACAGATAAGACTGACATTCTTGCTTGCTGGGCTGAGCACTTTAATGCTCTTTTGAATAGAGTCTCGTCAATATCTGGATAAACAATCGCAGTGCTCCCACAACTACCAGTGCAGGAATCTCTGGCAGACCCATCCTAAAGTGCAGAGACTGCGAAGGCTCTGAAGCAGACCACACCCAGTAAAGCACCAGGAGCAGATGGAATTCCAGCAGACATCTACAAATGGAGGCGAGGTACTCCTGGAAAAGCTGAGCAACCTCTGCCAGTCCATATGGGAAAAGGGAGAAGTGCCCCAAGACTTCAAAGACGCCTCCATTGTACACATCTACAAGAGGAAGCGTGATAATGCATCCTGTGACAGTCATCGTGGGATTCCCTCTTGTGTACTGCAGGAAAGATTCTTGCCAGGGTCATCTTAAACAGACTCATCACTCACACAACAGACTTAATTGTCCCTGAATCACAGTGCAGGTTTCGTGCAGGCAGGGCACATCTGACATGGTATTTGCTGTTCACCAGCTACAGGAGAAGTGTCACGAGCAGAATCAGGAACTCCACATGGTGTTTGTTGATCTCACCAAGGCCTTCAGTATCATTATTTCGACTGGCATGTGGAAGGTCCTTCACAAGTTTGGTTGCCTGGAAAAGCTCATCTCACTGATAGTTTCATTCCATGAATGCATGCAGGCGAGGGTGCAAGAAAACGGAGATACCTCTAACCCATTCCCAGTGAAAAAAATGGAGTGAAGCAGGGATGTATCTTAGCCCCCACCCTCTTTTCCATTCTGTTTGCTGAAATGTTGATTGATGCATTCTGGGACTGTGACAAGGGGTTATACATCCAATATAGGTTCAGATGGCAGATTCTGTAACCTTCAACAACTTCACGCCAAGACCCAAAGTATGTCCTTCTGAGAGAGGGCCTCTTTGCAGATGACTGTGCACTGGCCGTGCACTCCCATAAAGACATCCAGTGCATTACAGATCGCTTTGCAAGGGCCTGTCAACGCTTTGGACTTACAGTCAGTCTTGGTAAAAACCGAGGCCATGTTCCAACCTTCACTGTCCGTTGCTGGCAGTGCTCCACCATCACCTGTCGTCATCAACAATACAGACATCAAAACTGTGGACACGTTCTGCTATTTGGGCAGTGCTGTAAGCAGCAATGGATCTCTGGATGTAAAAGTGATGTTGCACATCTGAAAGGCCAGCTCTGCCTTTGGCAGACTCAGAGTCTGTGGCAAGGACATCAGATTACGTACAAAGGTTGCTGTGTACTGAGCTGTGGTTCTGAGTGCTCTCCTCTACTGTTGTGAGATGGGGACCACATACCACCAACATATCCAACAACTCAAAACAGTTCAATTAATGATGCTTGCGCAAGATCTGCAGCATTAAATGGCAAGACAGTGTGTTTAACCTTCAGGTCCTGAAGAAGTGCGGCCTGCCCAGCATTGGGTATGTACTCATCAAAAGCCAGCTCTGATGGGCTGGATACATTGTCCGTATGGAGGAAAGCAGAATTCCAAAGATGCTGCTCTATGGACAACTGAAGTAAGGACAATGTGACCAAGGAAGGCCTCTCAAGAGATGCAGAGACACCTTGAAGACCAACCTCAGATGCTACAACATCAACACTGCTTACTGGGAAGATGTTGCCCATGACAGAACACAGTGGAAACAACAGCATATCCAGGGCACAAAGATACAGAGCAGCTGCCATCCAGGAAAGGAGGAATCGGAGAAGATGAGGCCCATTCTTGCAGGACTCCATTCCAAGCAGCGTCTGTGGAAGACTTTGATCTTCATTTCCCACATGAGGACCCATATCAGCAGATGACCTGCCTGCCTAGTCATCCATCGGACATGACGGGAGAATCCATCATCAGATCATGGAACATTTGCAGTGTATGTGTCAGTTTATACTTGTAAAGAAGATCATGGAACACTTGCAGTGTATGTGTCAATTTATACTTCTAAAGTAGGTCATGGAACACTTGCAGTGTATGTGTCAGTTTATACTTGTAAAGTAGATCATGGAACACTTGCAGTATGTTTCAGTTTATACTTGTAAAGTAGCTCATGGAACACTTGCAGTTTATATGCCAGTTTATGTTTGTAAAGTATATCATGGAACACTTGCAGTGTGTGTGTTAGTTTATACTTGTAAAGTATATCATGGAATACTTGCAGTATCATGGAACATTTGCAGTATATATGTCAATTTAAAGTAGATCATAGTTGATACACTTGCGTGTCAGTTTTATACTTGTTCTGTAGATCATGGAACACTAGTAATGTTATGTCAGTTTGTAACAAATTTGGAACACTTGCGGTGCATGTGTCTGTTTAGACTAGTACTGTAGGTCATGGAACACTTGCAGTATATGTGTCAATCTATACTTGTAAAGTAGATCATGGAACACTTAAGTGTATGCATCAATCTATACTTGTAAAGTAGGTCATGGAACACTTGCAGTGTATGTGTCAATCTATACTTGTAAAGTAGGTCATGGAACACTTGCAGTGTGTATGTCAATCTATTCTTGAAAAGTAGGTCATGGAACACTTGCAGTGTATGTATCAATCTATACTTGTAAATCTGGTTGCAAAGTGAGACGATTGCAGGTGGAAATCTAAACAAATCTTAAATAAATGTTAGCGAACCGCCCAGGGAAACCTGGACAAATGAGTCACAAGACAAAACACAACGTGTTTCGATGAGGCTCATTCAATGCCTTCTTCCTTGCGCTGAACTCTGAAGCGATCTGAAGCGATCAAAGCTAAGTGAATTTTCATTATTTTATTGTTTTTGTCTCACCTGAAGAAGACCTAAGAGGTCGAAACGCATTGTGTTTTGTCTTGTGACTGGTTTGTCCACGTTTCTCTGGGTGATTTGCTAACATTTACTTAAGATTTGCTATACTTGTAAAGTAGGTCATGGAACACTTGCAGTGTGTGTCAATCTATACTTGTTTAGTAGGTCATGGATCGCTTGCAGTGTATGTGTTAATCTATACTTGTAAAATAGGTCATGGAACACTTACAGTGTATGTTTCTGTTTAAACCTGTACCATAGATCATGGGAACACTTGCAGTGTATGTGTCTGTTTAACCACGTATTGTAGATCATGGAACACTTGCAGTGAATGTGTCTGTTTAACCACGTATTGTAGATCATGGAACACTGCGGCACCACCTCAGCTGCCTCCAAGACCAGGTGGTCGAGCACCACCTCCTGTTCCTCCGTCACAAGGTATAGTCTCGTGTGCGATTTGATCCCCCACATCCCCTCCCTCAGCTGCACAGCAGCAGGTGTATTTTTTAATTTTCCGTGAAGTCTCACATTAGTCATTTTCAATATTTGCTAGTCTTTCTTGTTTTTGTTTATTTGTTATTTTGTGCCATTGCTTTATGTTAAGTTTTGAAGTCATTCTGTCAAAAAGATATTAATTTAGAGTGTGTCTGTCCAGTATCTATTGAAGATTCATCTGTTTGTAGATGTGCTTGAGCACTCATAAGTGCGCATACTTGCGCACGTGTGAGCATGTATGTATGTTTTATATGCTGTGTGTGTAAATGTGTTTGCATGTGCACATGTGTGTGCATGCATACATATGTGTGTGTGTGTGTGTGTGTGTGTGTGTGGTGTGTGTGAATAAAAATCTACCAGCAAGGATTAGGCTGACAATCATAGTTGGATTCTCAAACTACTGTTGTATGTTTTTTTGTTTGTTTGCTTTTTTTTAAAAATTTCAGATATTATTCTGTTGCTCATTCAGTAGAATGCACCTGAAAATTTATTAGGGAAAAGAAAAAAAAAAAGAAAAAGGGAAATAGAGTGTCCCGTTTCATCGCGCTCAAAGTTTTTGCGTGTGGTTTGTTTCATCTTCAGATGATGGTGATGGCAGTGATGATGGTTGGGGATCTGATGATTTCGTGAGTATTCACGCAGTCTGTATTATGTGAATGTGTGTGTGTGTGCGTGTGTGTGTGTATGTGTGTGTGTGTGTGTGTGTGTGTGTGTGTTGGTGATATGTAAATATGTGAGCCAGCAAGTGTTGGCCTGTGTGTGTGTGTGGTGTGTGTGTGTGTGTGTGTGTGTGTGTTCTTCATTTTAAATGACTGCTCTTTTAAAGCATTTATGACAGGAAAAGTGAGATGTGTGTTTGTGTTGGATAATGATTGGTTGAGAGTCTTTTCTGTTCAAAATGAAATGAGTATCAACAATGTGGCCAGGAAGTTTTTATTGTGATCTCTATTTTGTAGGAAGTTTGAATTGAAGGTTTTTGGTATCTTCTGATATTAGAATAGTACCTGAGCTGTGGTAGGTAGTGCTTACTTGCTTGTGTGTGTGTGTGTGTGTGTGTGTGGTGTGTGTGTGTGTGTGTGTGCGTGCAGGATCAGGAAGATGACTTCGATGAAGAATATTTGGGCCCCAACTCATACACCAGCACACATTAGACAAGCTGCAAATCAAGGTTAGTGTGAAAGAAACTTAAACAGCAGAGAGAATATTTAAAAGATAAACAGTAACAATACTAATAATTGTAATACTCATGTCTTAATTTAAAACTTTTCCTCTTTAACCTCGAAGCAATATTTGGAATTCAGTGTGTTTAAATGTTTCGAAGGGGAAAACAAAATCGTCGTGTCTGGAATTCTCAAGACAAGACAAGACATGGACTTGAAAACAAAACAGAATGAATATGGTCATCAGAGAAGAGAATGACTATGTTGTTTAGTTGATGTTTGTATATGTTTGTGTGTGTGTGCATGCGTGTTTGCACGCATGCAGCGTATGTATGTGCAGTTCTGTCAAGGCTTAACCAGAGTGTCTGGCTTATGTGTGGGTCAGGCATCTGCCAAGTCTTGTCCACGAGTCCCCCCCTGTCTCAGCTTTAAAGTGTGTGTGAGCTGCTTTCTTTATTCATTTATTGTTGTACATACATATTCCTTTCCTTATTTCTACCTTTCTGCTTGTGAGGTTCCAAGACTTAGCAGATGTTTAACCAGTAGGGGCCAGTCTGCACGCTGTGACATATGCTTGCACCACATAAAACAGACATGTGTATAGGGACTGGAGGTTGGAAAGAGGGTGAAGCAAAGAGGTGTGTGTGAGAAAGGGGGAGGGTGCAGGAGGGTGGTGATGCGTACATGCATTATTAAACATAAACACTCAAACAAACTCTGACATCCCTTCCTTTTCCCTCCCCCCCCCCCCTCGCCTCGTCATCCACCAAAATGACCTAAAATGGATGCCAAATCAAGGGAGGTAAAGCCAGATTTGAAAAAGAGCATGGAAGGAAAATCTTGTAGGTTATTTCTCTCTCTCTCTCTCTCTCTCTCTCTCTCTCGCTCTCTCTCTCTTTTTTTTTTTTTTTTTTTTTTTTTTTTGAAATGGCATCCTAGTTAGTGAACTGGTTATTGTCTTGTCAAGTTAGTAAGACGGAAATGTGTCATATCCTTTAGCAGCTAGTGTTGAAACACATACAGTACTAAACTGATTTTTTTGGTGTTATTTAACTAGTGCTACAAGACTGCCTATGATTGTTTTTTTTATCACCAGTGTGATTATCTTCTTTTTGAGAAATGTTGGTTTATTTGTACGCATGCTGATTTTTTTCTGAAAGCAGACATATTGCATTGGCATTTTTTGTTTGACTTTTTAAAAAAAGAACCTTCTGTTTGAACTGATTATTCACTCTTGGATATCTAATGTTTGAATGAAGTGTATTGGAAGAGTTTATTAATGTTCTTTATTTGTTGATTTTTGTACAATGTTTTTTTTTCAGAATACCAGAATACAGTTACTTCTTTTTTCAGGTTTTGTTTTTTTTTTCCCCATTAATGAGCCTTAAACTTGGACCACACGCTTACACACACACACACACACACACACACACGCACGCATGCATGCACACACATGCACATGCTTATGCATGCACACACACATGCATGCTCACATAGAGTCTCATTTATATGCATACTTTGTGAATGTTGTGTCACTTTTTTTTTCTTTTCTCAGTTCTCTTATCGCATAATGTTTGTTCGCATGCATGCAAGCATTGCCCCAACATACACACATACACACACACACTCACCCACTCACACACACACACACACACACACACACCACTTACAAAATTCAAAATTTTTTTGTTAAGCGGTCCATAGTTGATTATTCTGCATGTTATCAATTTAACACAACTTTGGCCTATCATTTCTTACTCGGATATATTCTGTTCAGTGGTGGGCCTGCATTAAAAGGAGAATATTTTGAAGTTGCAGCAGGAAGATTTCACATTTCATGTGGCCATTGAAAGTCATATTCTCTCAGAAGGAAAAGAGAAGCTGGAATTTTCGGGGTTTTTAAAAAAGTTATTATTATTATTTTTTTTAATCATACTTAAGAAATTATTATGATGACAAGTTTTGTATATCTACCTTTCCATCATCTGTCTTCTTTTGAATTATTATTGTTAAACTGATGACAAATTTTTTTGTTTAGGATCATCATTATTGTATGTATATGTGTATGAATGCGCGCCGGGACATTTGCATGCGAGTTGGACAGATTTTTTTAACCAGATTTTTACAGGAATGGTGCGTTAACTCAGGTTATGTTCAGGAAAAAAAAAATGATTAAAATCCCCAGATCTAATGAACATAGGGGAAGTGAAACTGTGAGAGGTTCATCATGTCAAACGGACACAGCTCAACTCTCTTCTTCCACTGCTTTGACCTTGCCTGAGATGAATCAAGTATGCATTCACGCGGGTGGACAGACAGTGTTTTTTGAAGTTAAACATATCCAGTCCTTCAAACAATTTGAACTCCTGGCCAATCAGTTCCACAACTGAATGCTGTATGAAACCAGCCTGGACTGTGGACCCTTGCTTTAAACAGTTACTGTCTTTTTCTTCTCCCTTCACTCCATAGGTTCATCACTGGGGGCACAACAGTGAAGAACATTTGGCCTGGTCCGTCCAGGTTCACTGGGTCATGTGTCAAGGCATAGGTCTGTGCCAGTGTTTTCCCTGTGCCTCAGGTCATGTCGGAGGTTTTCTGCTGCTGGAGGAGGAGACCTGACCACAATGGAGTAAAACCCAACGAGGGAAAATATCCCACCTGGAGAGAAGAGATGGGTTTGCCACCAGTTTCGATTTACCATGGAAGAGGAAAAAAAACAACCCAGTTAATGCCTATTGGGTGAGCAAATATTCTGAGTTTATAGGTTCAGAAACACAAACAAACAAACCCTCCCACAAAAGAAAAATGTTCACACGGTGTGTCAATGGTGCGGGAAAAATTCGGACTCTGCACA
>JADBJO010004005.1:205822-217454 GCA_016801955.1 Conus betulinus | reverse complement strand
CTCCTCTGTTCCCTCCAGGTCTGTGTTCCCCCATCTGACCCTCTCCCTGTTTCTCTCCTCTGTTCCCCAAGGTCTATGGCCCCCCATCTGACCCTGTCTGTTTCTCTCCTCTGTTCCCTCCAGGTCTCTGTTCCCCCATCTGACCCTCTCTGTTTCTCTCCTCAGCTCTATGTTCCCTCTCTCTACATTACCCCACGTCCACACGACCCCTGTTCTATGTTCCCCTATCTCTACATTACCCCGCGTCCACACGACCCCAGCTCTATGTTCCCTCATCTCTACATTACCCCACGTCACACGACTCCAGCTCCATGTTCCCCTATCTCTACATTGCACAACGTCCACACGACCCCAGCTCTATGTCCCCCCATCTCTACATTACACAACGTCCACACGACCCCAGCTCTATGTCCCCCCATCTCTACAATCACCCAGGTCTGTATAATCCCAGGGTCTATATCCCCCCATTCCTATCTTCACCCAGGTCTGTATAATCCCAGGGTCTATGTTCTCCCATCTCCATGTTCACACAGGTCTGTATAATCCCAGGGTCTATGTTCCCCCATCTCCACGCTCACCCAGGTCTGTATAATCCCAGGGTCTATGTTCCCCCACCTCCACGTTCACACAGGTCTGTATAATCCCAGGGTCTATGTTCCCCACCCTCCACGTTCACACAGGTCTGTATAATCCCAGGGTCTATGTTCCCCCATCTCCACGTTCACCCAGGGTCTGTATAATCCCAGGGTCTATGTTCTCCAATGTCTATCTTCATCGAGGTGTGTATGATCCCAAGGTCTATATTCCTCATCTCTACGTTCCCCGAGGTCTCTGCTCAGACCTAAGTTTCCCTGGGTCTATGTTGTCTCTTGCTCTGTTTCCACAGGTCGGACTCCTGAGTTTAAGTGACCTCCCAGGGCGGGATTTCCCGCGAGTCTTTTGTTCCTCCCGTACCTCTATGTCCCCTAGTCTTTGTTTCCCCCAACTGCCCCATATCCCCCTGTATTACATCTTAAGTACCCCACGGACTGTGTTCCACTGACCAGTCCTCCCCCCCCCCCCCCAACCCCCCCCCCCCCCCCCCCCCCCGTCGCGGCTGAGCATGATTTGATCCCCTGACGGGACTTGCTGACAGAGTCTGAGATGTCAGTTTAAAAGACCCGGAATGCTGCTATGACCTACGGCAAGGTCAAGGTCAAGTGAGCCAGATGGGTCACGGTGACCCAGATTTTCGAGAAGCTGAAGTGACCCCGAATGCGTCATAATGATTCAGGTCCAGCTCAAAGATGAAGCAGCCCAGAACGGGTCGAGTGACCCAGAACGAGGTTAAATGTCACGTGACCAACAATGGTTTAGAGTGACACAGAGAGCAAAGATTGAATATCAGTGATCAAAATAGGTCGCGGTGACCCAGATTGAGACCTCAACAGCCTTTTCACAGAAAGTGAAACACGCGCCAGTTCTCTTACACTGCCCGGGAGAGATGGAGGAGGTGTGGGGGTAAGGGTGGGGGTGGGCAGGAGTGAGAGGTGTGTTCACTACATGGGTTTGGGACTTCCTTAAACTCCCCCCCCCCCCCTTCACTTCCTCTTTCCCCACTGATTTCGTGTGCCCCTTTACCCCCGCACCCCCCCCCCCCCCCCCCCCCCCCCCACCCCCTCCGCTCACATCATCGATTGTTGTTCGCGGCACTGAAGTGGTCTGGTATCTTTGGCATCTCATCCTTCGTCTCCCCTCTCTCCGCACGCCATCCCCAACCCCCCCCCCCCTCTCTCTCTCTCTCTCTCTTACTCTCTCTCTCTTTCTCTCTCTCTCTTAACCGCTGAAGTGCGCAGTCTGCCCGGTGACAGTGCAATTCCTGTCAAACCCAGAAACAAAAACTTCACGAACCACCCGACCTCTCTTACCGAATACTTCAACCCCTGCTCCCCACCATCCAGCCTCCTCTCCCACCCTCACTTTCACCGCCTCCCATTCACCGCCCATTTATCACCCTCCGTCCCCACCCCCACCCCACCCCACTCTTACAACACACACACACACACACACACACACACACACATGTACGCACGCACACACTCTCCCCCTTATATCTTACCCCACTGTGACCCCACACCCTCCCCCTTCCCCTCACCCCCCAGGTATATAATTATGTTTTGACACATGACGCGGGTATAACTCTGACCTCCTCAAGCGTCTTGCGCCATGCGCGCGTGCACGCACGCACCACCATGCGCACCATGCGTCGCCGCAGTCGACTGCACGCGTTTTCACTGTACTTGGATCCCCTTCCCAAAATAGCCGTGCAAGTGGGCGAGGGAGGGAGGGAGGGGGAAGAGGGGGAGTGCGTGAACGACGGCGTCACGGCGTGCTGGTCATGCTATTTTCATCGGCACGTCAAGATAGGACTGAAGGACTGGCAAAGGGAGCCAACCCGGGCTAATCAGACCTCCGATGGATAAAACAATTGCCTGATAAGTGATCAACTTGCGATGATAACGAAAAGAGCTCTTGTTACCGCGATACCAGCATGGGCAGCGGAAAGGGAAAGGGGGGGGGGGGGGGGGGTGCAAGAGAGACAGACAAACGGACAGATACAGAGAGAGAGAGAGAGAGAGAGAGAGAGAGAGAGAGAGAGAGAGAGAGGAGAGAGAGAGACAGACAGACAGACAGACAGACACAGACAGTCAGGAGAGAGAGAGAGAGAGAGAGAGAGAGAGAGAGAGAGAGAGAGAGAGAGAGAGAGAGAAAGAGACGGACAGACAGACAAACAGACAGACAGAGCAAGAGAGAGAGAGAAAGAAACTGAGAGCGACAGACTGACAAAGAACTCAGAACTCAGACAGGTGTAACCGTAGATCCCTCTGGCCCAATACATTCGAATGATGGTAAGTATTAAATTTACTACACACGCGCGCGCGCGCGCGCACGCAAGCACGCATTTCTGATGTTCTTTAAAGGCATGCATTACAAACAACTGATCGTGTATCGGGATCAATGCATTTTCTCTCAAAGCTATGTAAAGCTTATCACTATCTCTTTATTTGTGGTCTCGTCGGAAATGAGAAGACTGAATCAGATCTAGCGCGTTGGCTGTTATATTTGTTGAGAATTAATATCAATTTATATTTACATTCAGAATTCTTCGATGCCAAAAAAAAATTCCTAAAGAAAGAAAGAAATGGACAAGTTACAACTGTTCTCGTGCTTTCTCGTCTTGAAGGTAGCGAAGCAACCACTAACGGTAATGTATTCGAATCCAGTGAATCCTTTCACGATTCAGGTGTTTTTCATTTGGCATAGATAGGAACTGAGCGACAGCTCTGGCTTGAAGTGTGAATAACACAGTGGAAACTGGTTCCTAAGAGCTGTGTGCCAGTCTTGTGAGGAACAGTACACCAGTCTGTGTCTGAATGTGTCCATAAATACGTTGACTCTATAACATCTCGCCTTTCCCCATACAATTCCCAAACCCGTAGCGGTAGGGGACATTAGGAACTTTGCAACCCCAGGTTGTGATGTTCTCGTTTTTTGCTGAATGGGGTCTTGTTGCTTGTTGTTTACCCAGCATTACTTCAGTTTTCTTCATGTTGATTTCGAGGCCTGTTTTCTTTGCTTCTTCAGCCAGGTGAGATCATGTTGCTTGATCGTCCGGGTGACTGTTAGAGACATCATCAGCGAAGTCCAAAGTCTTGCGGCTGTTTGGTAAAGGTCCACTAGATGCCGGTGTTGTTGCAATCTGTTGTGTTCTGCATAATCCAGTCTATCGCCAACAAGAAGATGGTATGTGCTAGGAGGCAGCCCTGTCTCACACAAGTCCCCACTGGAATGGATCAGTGTTCCACATGTATGACTATGACGGCGTGGACTTGTCACACAGCTGCTGGACGATGGTGACAGGTTTCGGTGCAGAGCCACAGCAGTGCAGAAGTTCCAGATGATAACCCTGTCAACACTGCCAAGAACACTTCCAGTCCACACACACACTGTGTACAGGGAAACTGCCATTCCAAGCACTGCTCATGATAATTCGCAATTTGCTGTCCGGTCTCTGCATGACCTCTCTGGTTGAAAAACTGACGTGTTCTTCTCTGAGTCGTGCATCAAGGGCTTTCCTCACGCTGTCAAGCATTAGTCTCATCAGGATCTTCGAGACAGACCATACATTTCAGAAGCATAGCCTGGGTTGAACCCAGCAGTTAAACATCGCAAAGAATACATCACCAAAGTGTTCATCGGCTGACCAGAGCTGCTTAATCATGGCTAATACCCCTCTTCTTGCACGTACAGCGAGATCATTCATACTGTGCAAAAATTACAGTCCGCTTGATCGGTAAATTATTTATGTTTTTCGCTTGTTTGTTTGTTTTTTTTAATATCCATACGTGTTTACGATCTTCCGTTTATGATCTCCAAAGAATCGCACTTTATTTAACATATGCTCATTACGAAATACTAGGGCGCCATTTTTTCCTCCTATTAACAGATACTCCCAAACAGTTTTCACAATGCATGTCCAGTTAAAGGTCAGCAGTAGTGGCTGGCAATAACGCACCAGCCTCAGCAAAAATGGAATATGAACAAATTAATAGTTTCCGGGGACAGCTGGGTGCAACCCGTCTTATCTTTTGTGAGTGTGATTTCTTTGGTCAGTTCACTGACAAGGAACGAGACAAAAAAAGGATAACAAACTTCGCTTTGCTCAAGTCCCAGGGAACAGAACATTGCCTGACAATTCTTTTTCAGTACTTACTGTGTACAGCAGGGTACACGCTCTTTAGCGCATTTAATATTTTTCCACTGATTAGACCGTTCGTTTTGCTCGACTTTCCATATCTCGCCTCTACATACACTGTCAAAAGCTTTTTCGAAAATCACATAAAGCTACACACAGTTTTCTGTGTCTTACAAGGTTGGTTTTTTTTCCCCCAATCACAAACAAAATCGTGGTCAGTGCTGTTACTACTATCTGTTCTAAAGCCTGCCGGTTCTTCACCTACGATGTCATTATTTTTCATCCACTTGGTAATTCTTTTATTCAAAACAAAGCTATAAATCAATTGCAGACATTCAGCAAACTCTGCGTTTATATGCTTTATTGACATCGCGCTTTTCAAGTCTGGGATGTAAAATCGACAAGTAGAATTCATCTACAAACACGTCTTTAATAAACAGGTGACTGAAGATCTGTTTCAAGAAATGAGCATATCACATATTTACTACGTTTGTAGAAATCACCTAATAGCCCAACTGGACCTGGTGTTGTTTTTAGGCTACGTTTGTCGAAATCACCTAATAGTTCAACTGGACCTGGCGTTTTAGACTTGTCCATGCTTTGATAGCTAATGTAATTTCGTCCACAGTGATGGATAAATTCAAGCCTCACACCCTCATAATTGTTATTAAAGTCGTATGTGTTAGGCAAATCAGGGAAAGACTTAAAGATTGGATAAAAATCATCACACCGTCCTTCTTCACTGATAGTATCGTTAGAAAGCGTCCTCTTTCATGTAGATTTCACAGAATCATCAAGTCACTCTAGACCCTTATGAAAAGACTGTAAGCTATTTACAATGATTTAGTTGTGCTCCCTTTTCTCACTGTACAAAAGTCTTTATATTTTTACCTCTTTTCAGCGTACACCAAACGATTCTGATCTTTGTGTGCGCGTTGTGCAACTAGCAATTCATTATTAACAGGTTTCCACTCTCTGGCATCCGAGGTGAACCAAACTGTTTATTCTTTTTTTGTTCCTACATTAATTGTTTTTGTTGTTTTTTTTTTTTCATATAATCCTGCCGCCTGTAAACGGCATTGGCTAAACTTGCAAAGCGCCATACTTTTATCGTAGTCAATGGCATCCTGAAGCACCAGACTGTAGAGACCGAACAGCAGCTGAACTGACTGCACACCACACAACTCGGCCTGTTTTCCACTGTCCTATTTGTATCTCTAATGCCACGTGTTTCCCAGCTTTTTCTCTCGAATTGAAACATTCATTTCTCTACCTGTAATACGAAGTTCAACTGCAGCATGTTTGCTCTCGATAAATGTAAGGACATTCAGACTAAACTGGATGACATTTAAAAAAATTGTGACACAATGAAATAAGCAGTAAGACTGAAACCGTTAAAGAGACATTTTTGCCAACAGATGTGCGCGTATGATTGTCAATTCGTCTCTTACTTACATACTTTATTTCATATCTTAAATGTCTTGAAAAGTAAGGAGAGAGAGAGAGAGAGAGAGAGAGAGAGAGAGAGAGAGAGAGACAATGACAATGACAATGACAAAGGATTTATTGGCAATAGCTCTTTCGGCTCTAATGCCAAGGAAGCGCAATCATAAATCAAAATGCAAAATTACATCTGGCGATAACCGAGATAAAAGCAAAATCAAACAACTTTGTGAAAACATCCATTAATACTGGGGTCATAATCTACGACCAACCGACCTATGAGTCAACAGTTAGTGACACTTATTACCTTTTTTCCTTTCAGCACAACAACAGCACATAATAGATACCTAGCAGAGTTACATTTTCATGATAAATAATTCGATAACTAACAATCTAGATTTTTCTTCCTAATATTATTTGCTTTCGCAATGAACACAGCAAGTGATCTAATAATGTCTTCATTTCCTGATGTCAGCATTTTTCTTATGTTATATCTTTGCGCGTTGTATTTAGTAAACAGACTACATGTGTTTCGTAATTCATTGTATTCACCACAATCGAATAAGAAATGCATCTCATCTTCGAAACCATTCGAACATAACGGGCATACCGAACTCATGATCGAATCTGAAGTAAACCACCTTTTATATGAATATAAACCTAAGGTTCTTGTTCTAAATCTGACAAGCGAGTCCCTATGCCATTTATTAGTTATTACACCAAGATATTTTTCAGGGTATAACGAATCTTTATCTGAAACCGTTAAAGAGACATTTTTGCCAACAGATGTGCGCGTATGATTGTCAATTTCGTCTCTTACTTACATACTTTATTTCATATCTTAAATGTCTTGAAAAGTAAGGAGAGAGAGAGAGAGAGAGAGAGAGAGAGAGAGAGAGAGAGAGAGAGAGAGAGAGAGAGGCGGATTAAAAACCTTGATTATTCACGATGTTGAAAACTGCCTACTCTAGACCCTTATCCAATCAGTCTATACTATTCTACTAACAATGCACTGAAACGAAAGTTAAACCACCAGACAAAACACAACAGCAAAGTGAGCGAACAACAACAGCATTGATGATGATGACCATGATGATGATCATGATGATGATGATGATGATGATGATGATGATAAAAACAACAACAACAACAATAATAATAATAATGATAGTAATAATCATGATCATATTGATGATAGTCATCATCATAAATGAAAACAAATACAATGATAACAATAGTCTTAGTAATACGATGGTGATAATGATTGTTATTATCATAATAATCCTAATGATGCTTCTACTACTACTACTACTACTACTACTACTACACAGTAATGATGACAACAATGATACTACTTCTTCTACTACTAATAATGAGAATAATAATAAAAGAAAAAGGAACAAAAGCCAAACAAAGAATGAATATCAAGCAGAGAGAGAGAGAGAGGATGAGGAGGGGTAGGGGTGTTGGGGAGGGGTAGGGAGTTAGGGGGACACCGATAAAGACAGGGAAAGTGACGACATAAGGCGACCTGAATGAAACAACCACTATGAGAGTCTCTTGTTCTTTTCCCCAGGGCTGGGTGGGAAAAAAAAGCATGCGCAATAAATTATTTGCTAATCTCATTACCCTGTTAAATAAAATTCGTTTGTTCGTTCGTTCGTTCGTTCTTTGCCAGTTTCGAAATAACACGCACAACACTACTGAAAGAGATGCAGATAATTCGATCTGTCACAGACTCCGCCAGAGCAAAATACGCAATCATGGCTCTCAATAAAAAATGTGATTAAGATTCATATAGAGGAAAATACGCAATCATGACTCTCAAAAAAAAGAAAATATGATTACGATTCAAATAGAAAAAAAATATGCAATCATGACTCTCAAAAAAATGTGATTAAGATTCAAACAGAGAAAAACATGCAATCATGTCTCATCAAAAAAAAATGTGATTAAGATTCAAATAGAGAAAAATATGCAATTATGACTCACAAAAAAGATGTGATTAAGATTCAAACAGGGGAAAATATGCAATTAGGACGCACAAAAAAATGTGATTAAGATTCAAATAGAGACAAAATATGCAATCATGACTCACATAAAAATGTGATTAAGGTTCAAGTAGAGAAAAAATATTCAATCATGACTCACACACACACACACACAAAATGTGATAAAGATTCAAATAGAGAAAAAATATGCAATCATGACTCGCAAAAAAATGTAATTAAGATTCATATAGAGAAAATATGCAATCATGACTCACAAAATATGTGATTAAGATTCAAATAGAGAAAAATACGCAATCATGACTCTAAAAAATGTGATTAAGATTCAAACAGAGAAAAATATGCATTCAATACTCGCAAAATGAAAAACAAAAGTGATTAAGATTCAGCTAGAGAAAAATGTTCGTTAAGATTTACAGAGAAAAAAATGTACGATTGATTTTCGCAAAGAAAAAAAAAAAGTTTTGCAATACACAAAAAAGACAACTGGGAATTTAAAAAAAATGGATGAGAAAAAATCAACGAGTTTCATGGCATATAACTCATATTCACAAAGAAAAAAAAGAATCCAAGAAATTCATTAACAAAAAAAAAAAAAACAAAAAAAAAAACCCTGCAGCTATGATTCATAAAAAGAAAATGATGAGGATGTAACATTCGAATTGGCCACGACACACACACACACCCACACACACACACACACACACAAAGAAAAAAAAAAAAATTCAGATTCACACAGATGAAAGTTCTGCGAGTAAAATTAATGAAAACAACGTATTCATAACGACAAAGTAACAACATTCACTAAACAAAATGGATTCACAAAGGAAAGGGGACGATGAAATCACACGTGTATGCATTTGTGTACCTGTATATGAGTGTATACGTATGCGTGTGTGTGTGTGGGTGGGTGAGCGCGCGCGCTTTGTATGCGTGCGTGTGTGTGTGTATGTGTGTGTGTGTGTCTGTGTGTGTGTGTGTGTGTGTGTGTGTGTGTGTGTGTGTGTGTGTGCGGTCTTGTGTATACGTTGTGGGTCATGCGCATGTGTTAACGTTCATGCACGCGTACGTGACCATACACCTCACATCCCCCCCCCCCCCCCCCCCCCCCCCCCCCCCCCGCTTTCTCCCGTCCCTTCCCCGAACCTCTCTCTCCCCCCCTCCTTCCCTCCTCCCCCCCGCCTCCTCCCGTTTACCTTGTTTGATGCAGACTCCGGCGGGTTGTCGCTGCATGGGGTAGGAGGGCAGGGGCGGGGGGTGGGTGACGCGCGGAGGCACACAGGTCAACCCTCGGTCGCACTTGCCCAGGTAGGAGAAAGGAGAACTCGCCCCCGCACCTCTCCCCGGCCAGGCGAGCGCGCATGCGGGCAGCACCCGCACACCCCCGTGGTCACCCCGCCTTTACAGGCCAGCGCCTTGGTGTCCCTGTGGCGCAGTGGATCTGTCGGCAGGGCGGACAGCGGAGCTGCATCGTGTTTTTTCGGCCGCCACCCCACCCCCCCGGCCACGACCCGCACGTGCGGCCAACGTGCTGTGAGTGGCGCCCAAGAGGAGGGCGAGCACAAGCATCAGGACAGCGAGAGGGGGAGGAGGAGGAGGAGGTGGAGGAGGAGGAGGGGAAAGGGATGTCTTCCCCCTACAGTAAGCGTTCGGGGGCCGGTGTCTATGCCGGGGCTGAGACGGTTGGGTCGTCCGGGATTGGAACCAGCTGACGGGTCGCATGCCGCGCAAGGCCGGGATGACTGCGCGCAACAATGGGATGGGGCCGGGGAAGCGGTGCTGGGAGATGGAACTGAACGTGAGATCTACAGCCTGCAGGTAATAGGGACTGGACGGCCACGGCCATAGTTCTCCGCTCCCGTTACTGTCCCAGGTATGCGTCGGCTGTCTGTGCTGGAGATGGAGCCGCCGTCTGTCGGGTCGTCCCGCACCGCACGGCCGGCCCCCTTCTACCCGACCGCCGACTGCCGGCGGTTTGCCTGTGGCTGCTGGCGCTGTCATGACGGGTTTCATCTTCTCCTCCAAAGTGCCCACCACTTGACGCAGTCGGTTAGGACAGCACCTACCCTACCCCTTGCGAACTTGGCTCCTCGACTGGCCGTTTAAATCGGCACGGAAAATAATGGCACATGGGCAAGAATCATCCTAACTGTGTGAACAGGGCCAAAGTTCCGACAATCTGCGATCGACGTGATTTTGAGGACAATGTTTTCGTCAATGTAGCCTACTTTCCTATTGATTAGTTTTCAAACAGTTTTACTAAAACTACCAGAAGACAGTCCAGGAATGCTGCTGTTTCTCCTTTAGTTCAACGGGTGATAGCGAGTTTTCTGGTTTTACCGGCAGGAACTGGGGAGTTTTATTGTCACAGTCTGACGCGTTGTGTTGGGGAACAACTGTTACAGAGATTCTGTTGATGTCGCCTGTGTATCATGTCTCAGTAAACCTTCAGCTAATGTTGTTACCATGGTAAAGCCGGACTAAATTAACTGACATCTGACAAGCGGCACGTAAACAAGATCATCAGTTGTTGTGTCGCCAGCAGGTGGCGTTTCTCTTCCCCGTGTCAAGCTTATACATTTGATTCGGGGACGACTTTCACGAGACGGTTAAAATCCGACTGCAGTGGAGCATTTTCACACTATCAGGAAGTCTGATCTCGTTACATTCCGCGCTTTGCTCGCAGCTGACAAACCCAGTTTGCACAACGAATTTTCCACTTTACAACATGGCGGTGTTTACGTCAGTGGAGACGTCATTATACCAATTATGAAACATTTCATCACAGGAGACGGCACGATAGCAAGCAGCACGACGACGCCAGATTTCACAGCACCCGTGCCACTTGGCATCACCACCCTTGGCTCTCTGGTTCAGATTAACGGTCTCATGTCGGATTGTTGGAGTTTTGAAGAAAACCCAGGCTTTTCTCTCTCTCTCTCTCTCTCTCTCTCTCTCTCTCTCTCTCTCTGGTAACTCTTCCCTAAAACGTCCATCATTTCACATTCGCGGATTCACATTGTTTTCATATTTTGCCTATTTTCAGTTCCCTGTGATTCGTTCAGCAGTACAAAACTGTGGTGGGGGGGGGGGGGGGGGGGGGTTGGAATAGTTCTATTTGAAATAATCTACCTGCGTTTGACTCACTCTAAATAACACAGACTAGCAACAAAAACAAAAGAAAGAATTTTTAAGCTGAAAAGAGAGCTTTGCACAGAGTTTCGTTTTTGATAATCTACTTCTGATTAGCACCCATGGGCTTTTCATTCTTTAACTGAAAATGATAAAGAACTAAATGAACGTAGCAGCTTTGAATTCAGTAGTAGGCCTATGTCAGATTACACACATACACCTAAAGCTTAAGCTCAGCCCGGTTCGGTTGTTTGATCGTTGAGATAGATCATCGTACCAATAGTCCAATGTTTAAATATAATTTCGTCTTTCG
>JADBJO010004005.1:193322-200822 GCA_016801955.1 Conus betulinus | reverse complement strand
GAAGAGAATCGACAGTATAAGTCCAGACATAGCCTAGCTTTCGCCATGTCTTAACGTGCCTTCTGAAGACAATCCCGAGTTACAATCTTTCCCACTGTCAACTTTCTCTGCGGTCAGTGGGACTTTCTTAACCGTCGCTGGACCTTTCCCCAGAGTCGACCAAAAGGCAGACAAGAAAAAGATACACCCCATGTTGTGGATGGGACCCCGAGAAGTCTGAGGCAGTGTGCAAAGCAGAGGAACAAAAGAAAGCAACTTAAAGAGAACGGCACACTTGCTGGCTTTCAGACTTACAGCCAGACCAATATGGCGGTCTGGAAATCATGTTCCTGTGATGGTGTGGTCACAGGCTCTGTGATGATGTGGTCTGTCACGATAAACCAGCCCCTGTGGGTGTGTGTCTGTCACAATAAACCAGGCCCTGTGATGGTGTGGTCTGTCACGACGATAAACCAGGCCCTGTGATGCGTGTGGTCTGTCACGATAAACCAGGTTCTGTGATGGCGTGGTCTGTCACAATAAACCAGGCCCTGTGACGGATGTGGTCTGTCTGTCATAAACCCAGGCCCTGTGATGCGTGTGGTCTGTCACGATAAACCAGGCCCTGTGACGGATGTGGTCTGTCACGATAAACCAGGCCCTGTGATGCGTGTAGTCTGCCACGATAAACCAGGCCCTGTGACGGATGTGGTCTGTCACGATAAACCAGGCCCTGTGATGCGTGTGGTCTGTCACGATAAACCAGGCCCTGTGACGGATGTGGTCTGTCCCGATAAACCAGACCCTGTGATGCGTGTGGTCTGTCACGATAAACCAGGCCCTGTGACGGATGTGGTCTGTCCGATAAACCAGACCCTGTGATGCGTGTGGTCTGTCACGATAAACCAGGCCCTGTGACGGATGTGGTCTGTCCCGATAAACCAGACCCTGTGATGCGTGTGGTCTGTCACGATAAATCTCACGTCATATGTCTGGCCTTCGCGCTCACCCCGTGACCCCTCTCAGAGCATCGGGGGGGGGGGGGGGGGGGGGGGGGGGGGTTGGGTCCTTTCATTTTAATCTGTCTACTTTGAACCACCTGGTGTGTACCTCGATGGTCATATGAAGAAAAAAGGTAAACCAACTTTCAGACCCAATGAAAATCCTCTAAAACAGTCCAACAGTGCCTGTGTATAATTACTAGACTCTTTCAGCACGGCCTTAGCGCATTTAATCTTGGGTGTGCAGCCTTCTTTTCAGTGATTGACAAGGGGTGGAGGGGTATTACTCCGCTTTATCAAATTGAGAACGCTGGATGAAAAGACGGTTGTATCGGGAGAGATTGGATAGGGGAAGGTGGGGGGAGAGTGCGTGCAGCGCCTGTTGGCTCATTTTTTCCCTACCGTATTAGGTTGGAGATGACATTGTTCTAGGATGATGTTTTGTCCCTGTTTTCTTTTAACATGACGTTGACGTTGCTTTTTAAGAAGCTCGGAAATGTGCCACAGCTGTCATGTTGTGCTGCCGCTGCTGCTGCCGTTGTCGCTGTTTGTCGCTGTTTATGTTTTTTGGTGTTTCTGTCTCCATTTATACTGGACTCAGTGCAGTTCTTTTTAAACCTGATATCTCGCGTGCATGCTATCCAATGTGTATGTCTGCATGAGCGTCTGTGTGGCTGTTGTGTGTGTGTGTGTGTACATGTGCGGAAGCCAGTGTGATGTATGTGTATGTATGTTCATACTTATGTGTGTAGGCATGCATATCGGTGCATGCATGCACGTGTATGTGAGCATGCATGTGTGTCCGCGCGTGCTTACGTAGGTGCACAGGAGAGAAGAGAGAGAGAGAGGGGTTGATGGGCACGGAGAGAGAGAGAGAGAGAGAGAGAGAGAGAGAGAGAGAGAGAGAGAGAGAGAGAGAGAAGAGAGGGGAAGACCCAGAGAGAGAAAATGAGAGAGAGAGGGGCGGGGGAGGGATTTGCGCTGTCAAATGTGAAGCCTTTGCTGAGTGAGTTAAACCCTCACTGTCATCTCCCCAATCCCTCTCACTGAGGCCACGCCTTCTAATCAAGCTAATCAACAACAGGCAGGGTTTGGGTTTGGTGGTTGCACCATGTCACTCTACTGCTTCATACATATCCACACCATGCCACACACACACACACACACACACACACACACACACACACACACACACACACACACACACACACACACACACACACACACACATTTAACGCACTGCCACGCTCCCACGCACACACACATTTTCATCATAACCTTTGTGTGAAACGAATCGCTCGGATTTGCGGATCGGCAAGGCACCAAAAGCGGTGGCCCGTCTAGCGAAGAGAGTCTGGGACAACAGCATGCCACCCCTCAAACTCCAAGATGAAAGTGTACCAAGCCTGCGCCGCGCTGAGCACTCCTCTCTACGGAAGCGAACCATGGACCCTGTACTCTGGACAAGAACGCAGACTGAACGCCTTCCACCTGCGCTGCCTCAGAAGACTCCTGGGCATCACTCGGCAGGACCGCATGACAACAAGGACGTCCTGGCCCAGGCAGGGATGCCTAGCATGTTCTCCATGCTGGCACAGAAACGTCCGCGCTGGCTTGGCCATATCAGCCGCATGGGCGACAGTCGCATCCCAAAGGACTTGCTGTACGGCGAGCTGGCTACAGGCTCCAGACCCACAGGACGGCCCGCCCTACGCTACAAGGATGTATGCAAGCGCGACCTGAGGGCAGGCAGCCTCGACCAAGCAGACGAGACAGCAGCTTCAGACCGGGTCAGCTTGCGGTCCACCATCAAGGCCAGCATCAAGCAGAGCAGAGCAGAGGAGAGAGGCCCAGTGGGAAGAACGGAGGCGCCGCAGACGGGCAAAGAATGGCGTCAGCACCCACAGACACTCATGATGGAGACTTCACCTGCAGCAACTGCAACAGAGTCTGCCGCTCGAGGATCAGGCTCTTCAGCCACAGCAGGCGCTGCAACTCCACAACTGACTTATCCATGGCGCAAGACGGGTGTCTCTCGAGGCAGACGAATGCCAGCGAGTGATACAAAAAATAGATGAGTAGGAACCCCTTACATTCAGGGTCCACGATCAGTTCTGTTGTAGCTTGTCAAATGCATTCAAGAGGAACGGCACAGGTGCTAGGGTTGATCCCATTTGGTGAACACTGCCTACAACAGTGGACTTTCAAAGGGGGACACTGAACGGTGCATGAGGAAGGTTGGGGTTAGATGGGGGACACTGAACGGTGCATGAGGAAGGTTGGGGCTATATGGGGGGGACACTGAACGGTGCATGAGAAAGTTGGGGCTAGATGGGGGACACTGAACGGGTGCATGAGGAAGATTGGGGCTAGATGGGGGACACTGAACGGTGCATGAGGAAGGTTGGGGTTAGATGGGGGACACTGAACGGTGCATGAGTGCTTGGGGTTAGATGGGGGACACTGAACGGTGCATGACTAAGGTTGGGGCTAGATGGGGGAGGTGCTGCTGCGATCATGAGTGTTACTCCTGAGTGTTGACTAAGACTGCTGAATCACAGAGGGCATAGTTTGTTTGTGTGTGTCCTGAGTGTTGACTGATGAATCACAGAGGGCATAGTCAGTATGTTTTGTGTCCTGAGTGTTGACTGATGAATCACAGAGGGCATAGTCAGTATGTTTGTGTCCTGAGTGTTGACTGATGAATCACAGAGGGCATAGTCAGTATGTTTGTGTCCTGAGTGTTGACTGAGACTGATGAACACACAGGGCATAGTCAGTATATTTTTGTGTCCTGAGTGTTGACTGATGAATCACACAGGGCATAGTCAGTATGTTTTTGTCTGGGAAAGGACGGATTTGACGTCTGCCGCAGGTTAATCTGTGCTCGCTCAGTCTCAGACTAAATCTCTCTGCACCTTGGCAGACGCTGTTTTTGAGTCCTTACGAAACAGAAGATTTGATATCCAGATGTTTGTATCGCTTGTGATTCGAAAGGAAAAGTCCATGATCATCATTTCATTTGTCTATTAGATCACAAGGCCTCTGATGATAAACTTCATTTAATTCTTTGCAGCCTCAAATTCGGTGTCGTTGCAAAAGAGTTTATTACGCACCAATATTATTGAAGAACCATGCTTATTCAATGATGTCAAACTAAGAAAATGAGAAATTTGTATACAGATTAAATGACATTTGTGCAAGATTTTAATTACCAGTTTTCTCACAGCCTCGGCATTGTTCTCATAAGTGAATTCCAGAATCCATATGCGCCCAGATTGATGATTGTTTGTTTCTTCGTTTTCATTGTTTTCAATGTTGTTTGTCTCGCCCTGAAGAAGACCAAAGAACTTGAAACGCGTCGTATTTGTCGTCCAGTTGTTTGTTTCTTTCGTTTCGGCGCCATAGTGAGTTTGTGTTTCAAACTTCCGCCTGTCGTCATCTCACTTCCCAACCCTCCCAGAGAGTTGACTTGTCTGCTTCATAACCAGAGAGTTGTTTTGTCTGCTGATGATAAATTGTTTTGTCTGCTGATGATAGAGAGTTCTGTGATGATATCCAGAGAGTTGTTTTGTCTGCTGATGATATCCAGAGAGTTGTTTTTGTCTGCTGATCATATCCAGAAATCATAACCAGAGAGTTGTTTTGTCTGCTTTTGTTTTGTCTGATGATATCCAGATCATGAATCCATGAGAGAGAGTTGTTTTGTCTGCTGATCATAACCAGAGAGTTGTTTTGTCTGCTGATCATATCCAGAGAGTTTTTTTGTCTGCATCATATCCAGAGTTGTTTTGTCTGCTGATCATGAGAGTTGTTTTGTCTGCTGATATATCCAGAGAGTTGTTTTGTCTGCTGATGATATCCAGAGAGTTGTTTTGTCTGCTGATAATATCCAGGAATGAAGTGTTGTCAAACCTCCCAGAGAGTTTTTTTGTCTGTTGATAATATCCAGAGAGTATATCCAGAGAGTTTTTTTGTCTGCTGATAATATCCAGAGAGTTGTGTTGTCTGCTGATAATATCCAGTAATGAACTGTTGTCAGACGATTTGTGGAAGGCATTTTGAGGACAGAATTACAGCACCTTCTCCTCCACCCTTACATTTCTGGAACACTGTGCACAGGCCACCTCCACCCCCACCCCTCTCCTCATGGCCCATCAACTGACAGAATCGCAGAAAGGTCTGAATGGGAATCTCACTCGCTGTGGCAGTGGCAGCACAGTCGCAACGTGTTATATCTATGTGTGCAAGTAAGTCATGCTCTTGGGTGCGTGCGATACATGTATGTATGCGTGTGCCTGTATGTGGTGTGTGTGTGTGTGTGTGTGTGTGTGTGTGTGTGTGTGTGTGTGTGTGTGTGTGTGTGTGTGCGCGTGTGCGTGTGTGCGTGCGTGCGTGCGTGCGTGCGTGCGTGTGTGTGTGCGTGCGGGGTGCGTGCGTGTGTGTGTGTGTGTGTGCGTGCGTGTGTGCGTGCGTGTGTGTGTGTGTGTGTGTGTGTGTGTCTGACAGAAAGAGACAGAGAGACAGACAGACAAGGTGTGTATACAGTGGGATTGTTCCCTCCCCCCATTCCCTTTCTCTCCCTTGTACATAACACAGTGGGATCTCTCTCCCTCCCCTCTCCTCTCTCCCTTGTCTCTCTCTCTCACTCTCTCTCTCTCTCTCTCTCTCTCTCTCTCTCTCTCTCTCTCCTCTCTCTCTCTCGGCATAAGTTGTGTGTGTGCGGACACAAAGACGCAGGCTATTGAGTCTCCCCAGCCACTCTCTCAAATGCTACAAGGAATTAAGCCCCCAATCTGTTTCGCTGAAACTCTGTGCACAGACAAACACAAGACGTTTAATGCCAGCGCCAGACGACGGCTCCAGCTAAACAGCAGTACGGCCTGTCTGCCTCAGTCACGTCTGGAAGCCCTTGGTCGGGTCAGAGTTTCCTCCAGTTTAAACTACCGACGACGAAAACAACAACAACAAAAACAACAATATCATCAACGGCAAGAGACGCACCAGCATTTACAAAGTAGACGGTCACATGAGCAAAAACAGCAACCACATAACATAAAGCAAAAAACAAAATGCTACAACACGCACGCACGCACGCACGCGCGCGCGCGCGCGCGCGCACACAAACACACACACACACACACACACACACACACACACACACACACACACACACACACACACACACACACACACACACACACACACACACACACACACACACACACACACACACACACATGTACATACACACACACTGGCATGCATGCAGGCACGCAGGCTGGCACACACACACACACACACACACACACACACACACACACACACACACACACACACACACACACTGACAGACTGAAACCAGTTTAGTGTCAGATTAACTCATAGTTGTACACACACACACACACACACACACACACACACACACACACGCACACACGCACGGAAGATTTCAGATAACAGCCTAAAACAATTAGATTGAACAGAACATCTGCCTCATGAACCTCACACAAGTGCTATGTTTTGGTTAAACCTTGGGAAAGTTTCTCAGATTACATATACTGACGTAAT
The DNA here is from genome assembly GCA_016801955.1 of Conus betulinus. Classification (NCBI taxonomy): domain Eukaryota; kingdom Metazoa; phylum Mollusca; class Gastropoda; order Neogastropoda; family Conidae; genus Conus; species Conus betulinus. The sequence goes on along the minus strand of JADBJO010004005.1, from coordinate 194,271 downwards.
ACCTTGACCTGAGTCTTAACAAAACTTTCGTGTTTTCAGAGAGAATCGATAGCGTTAATAAAACACAGATATCGGACATAAACGTTTATCAGGTAGGATATTTTTGGTGGAATCAGACAGTCATCGTACTTCTAAAACTTACACAGATCGTAGACTCGTGGGGATGAATATTTCCTTTCGTTTGAACAATTCACAAAGTTCCGTGGCCATATTTAAATGATGTAAGCCCCTATCGTGGGCTATCAACTCATCATATATTTATCATAAAACTGAACTCGAACTATCGCGCGTACTGTCCACTTATCTATGATAAAAATTAACCCCCCCCCCCCCCCCCCCCCCACCCCCCCCCCCAAATCCCCCCCCCCCCCCCCACCTTCCCCAAATCTTGTCACACATTTTAAGGAAAAAAAATTAACATACACCACTGTACGTACTTGCTGTTCACTCCGTAGAAATTGATCACTGAACTGAACATTAATCACCGTGCCTGTAATGAACTCATCGAATACTAACAACAAAACTGCACACAAATCACCGCACGGTTTGGCAATTCATGAAAAATTTGTGACAAAATTGAACACAAACTACCGCAGTTGCTGTTTACTCACGTGATGCTTATGGTAAAATTGAACACAAAACTACCGCACTTGCTGTTTACTCACGTGATGCTTATGGTAAAATTGAGCACAAACTACCGCACTTGCTGTTTACTCACTTAATGCTTATGGTAAAATTGAACACAAACTACCGCACTTGCTATTTATTCACGTAATGCTTATGGTAAAATTCCAAAGTTTTGCCCCATGAAGGCTTCCTTAGGGCAATTAACCAAGAAATACACCACTAACATAAAAAAATAATAATAATTAAAGAAAAAAAAAACAAGAGATGATTAATTCACATCCTAAGCCGAACTAGTTTGCAGACAGGTGGTCTATTATAAACC
>JADBJO010004005.1:180822-188322 GCA_016801955.1 Conus betulinus | reverse complement strand
TATGGACAAGATGGCCGCCGTGCCTTGGCACAGCATCCATGTCATACAAGGTGGATTTCAAATGTTCTGGGGATTTCAAATGTACTGTTTCAAGTACGTGGCTGGAACAGGGGCAGACTACCCAACCTGGGTCCAGCCCCCCCCCCCCCCCCCCCCCCCCCCCCCCCCCCCCCCCCCCCACGCATGGACTCAGTCAGACGTCGTGCCGGCTCTCTCCACCCTGCCAATTCAATTTTCCTCCCGGCTGTTCCAGTCGGCAGCCCAGTGCCAGCCACACGGAATAACAGGATTAATGTTCCGGCGGCAAAGAAAGAACGCTAACTCTCCGCACAAAAAAGAACTCTCACTTCCAAGGCGTCTCAGAGTCAAAGTCGTCCACTTTGTTTGGAGGGCCAGGCGTTGAGTCAGTGACGAGTTTCCGGCTTAAAGATCCGTCATGCTGAGAACTCCAAGAATGGAATGAATGGAATCCAATTTGTGCTGTCCAGAAATTCCAGACGACACCTTGTCTTTTCCCCCGTCTCTATGTGGCTGGAGAGGAATGGCGTCTGATTGTTCCAGACACAATTCCTTTAGTGAGTTCCCAATTCGTTAACGGGCAGCTGTCTCTCTCTCTCTCTTATTTTTTTTTTTTATACTGACTCCATTTAAGTCTTCAAGACGAAGACTTCAAACCCTTGGAAAGAAGTCGTACCATCAAGTCTGACAGTATAATGAGATTTCTCTGGTTATAATCAATTTTACTCACTGTCCAACCCGCTTTTATCGAAGTCGCTTGTATGGTTCAAGCTGCTTCTCATGTCAGCCTCCTCTACCAGCCCGACGATGTGTGTCCCCCTGAACTTAAAGAGTTGTTTGTGACATAAGCCTGCACCACCTTCCATTGAACTGAAGTCTCGTTGTACTGAACCGAGATTGTCGCTGCCCTCCACTTCCATACGCCCAGCTTGTGGGTTTAGGAGTAATGTCCCTTTTCACCGGCCAAAACTTCCCTAATCAATTTTAACCACCTCCGTATGAACTTAAAAGAAAAACTACTATTCCACCGAACGAAAGAGACACAAAAGAAACACGAAAGAGACACAAGATACAATACAAAACACAACGAGTTTCAACCTCTTTCGTCTTTTTCAGACAAAACATACAACACTGAAGACAATGAAAAAAAAGAACGAACATCCGCTCCGGTCCTGTTTGTTTTGTTGGCTCGGTTGGTTGGTTGCTTTATCTTTTCTTGTTTGTGTAGGCCAGATTCGCGGCCTGAGCCTACAGCGTGGCACCTCTGTTAGACCCAGCATTAGTGTAAAACCCGTCGGCCTTGATCCAAGAAATCTCTGGCATACTGGCATTTCCGAGTACACTCAAGAATTTCGCCCAGCCTTTCTCCACCAACTTTGATGACGTCACAATGATGACGGCTGCCTGGGACTGGAGGACTCTAAGAGTCAGTGTGCTGATCTATTCAGTCATTCTTATATTCTTTAGTAAATACATGTTATTCGACAGAAGGCTATCAGGTCAAAGGTCAGCGAGAGACGGCTATCCGGTCAAAGTCCTCACTGCAGAAATTGGAGCTAGGGGGTTTGTAGGAACGACTGCATACAACCTCATGAAACAGCTCTCAGTTGCAGGGAGGGAAAAAAACCAGAGCCCTGAAAGCAATGGCAGAAGCGGCAGAGAGGTGTTCAAGCTGGATCTGGTCAAGGAGGAACAAAAGTGAACTTCATAAGGCTTAACTTGCCTACAAATGTCAGGTGTCCCAGTGGCTCAGTGGTTAGTGCGCGAGTCATTAAGTGGAAAATGAGCATGTCCAGAGGGGCATGGGTTCGAATCCCAGCCATGGCTCGTCCCAAGATGGGGGAAAAAAAAGGGGGCAGCAGAGAGGGGCATCCGGAGTCATGAACCGGGTGTGGCCCAACCCCCCAAGAGTGTCAGGAGATAAGGGCCGAAACACTTGCTGAAAGAGGGCTCCTCTTCTGAGGACTCTCTGCTGCCACGCTCTCCACGAGTTTCTTTCTGCCTACATTGCTGGACAGAAAATACATGTCATTGCTGGACAGAGTGTTGCTGCATAACCTAAAACAAGGACACAAAGTTCAATGTGTGTTGGCATGTAACTTTTCAAATTTCTTATGTTTCTCAACATTCGTTTTTCCCCGTTCAAATCTCCTGGTGTACATGTCAAAGAAAGTTTACATATCAGAGAAATAGCACGTTTTGAGAGTACACACATGCACTCTCTCTCTCTCTCTCTCTCTCTCTCTCACGCAGGCACGCACACACACACACACGGTAACACACACACACATCTATCTATATCTATATATATATATATACATAATCGAAGCCGGTCATAACGAATCACCGGGGACACTCAAACTAGCGTCGTTATAACCGGCTTTCGTTAAAACATAGGCGCCGGTTATAAAGAATTTCTGTCTGGCTGCTTCGTTATATCCGGCGTGACGTGTTTCTCTCTTTCTCTTTCTCTCTCTCTCCCACGACCCCCCAACCCCCACAAATGCGCGCCCGCATACATGGGCGGTAATCAAAGCTCGTTTCCTAGGCTGTTATATACTTAAATAAAAGTGATCTTTTAAAATAGTTTCCAACACGTGGCTGTAATTAAAAAAAAAAAAAATCTGATCAGACTTCACAGGCCTCTATTGCAATTTCAAGGCGTAGAAACCGATAATAAGTAAAACAGGCGAACAAAATACATTGTATTATTCTGAAGACTTCAGAAGATTAGTGTCAGAAGAAATCAAACAGCGCCACGGTTGTAAGGTGGGAGGGGGGAAGGGGGGGGATTCTGCACCGTTCATTTACTGTTCCACACCGTTTGGTCACTGGAATAGACAGTGGTGTGGAATAAAAACTCTTAAGTACTTGATTTTAAAACACACACATTCTGCTGTACTGGAAGGCATGTGTGTGTGTGTGTGTGTGTGTGTGTGTGTGTGTGTCACAACTTGATAAGAAATCACAATAGCAAAAAGATTAATTCAATAATGTCTTGAAAATAATTTTTTTTTACTTTTCTCCATTATTGCCGCAAGAGTCACAGATACGTTTATTATGTCTGAGTGTATCAAGAGTTCTTCATTATTAGCAGTAGCTCACAGTCACTCATATACAGTTAATGGAAGGGAAGTCATAACGTTTGATATGTGACTGCTCATATTCTATGAAAAAACAGAAAAGGATGATTGTTGTCACACTGGACTAAAAAAAAAATCCTCAAATTCTCATATTTTGTGAAAGAATTGATGAGGATGCTTGTTGCCACACTGGACTGAAAAAAAATCCTACAAATGTCACACTCTTTGACAGAACAGATGAGGTTGATTGTTGGCACAGCTGGACGAAAAACAACAACTCAACCCACAGTGAAGCGAAAGTTCTCAAAAGGATCATGATTTTGTTTTTCGTCCTCGTAACACAGCAATCCACATGATTACACAACAGCACCCAATGACATGTCCATGCAGCAGTTCTGTAGAACATCTCGTTTGATTCTCTCTGATAGGTACCTTACAATGAGTTCTGGCGTGCTGTGGTGTCCTCAACAATCAAAACCTGACGTCCTGACCTCCTCCTTCCCCTTCACCCCACCCTCGCCCCACTAGTATCTCTCTTCCGTCACTGAATTTGACCCATGTGAGTCGACTGTTCTGCTTCGACAGTCACAGGCACTCGCATTACAGGACATTACAATATTATTTGATTGCTTACGAATGACAGAGGTGACGTTTACCATACAACAAACATACGGCACAAGAATACTGTGCAGTTTCACACTACCTAAATGAAGCTGTTAGTTAGGAAAGGAAACAAGCTCAGGCTATGCAGCGACTCAAAACATTAACGTATAATTTCTATCGAGAGCAACGCAAAGAAAGCTCTACGTTTCACGTGCTGTGCGGACACTCCTTGGTCTCCCTTGAATTGTGAGAGACTGTATGAAGCAATATGCATCACAGTGAACTGACCAACTATTTCCGAGAAATGGTTTCTGTACATAACAGTAACCACTTCGTTATATCAAACTCTTCATGGAGCCCGAACATATGATTCACTATAGACGGCTGCTTCGTTATAACCAGCACTATCGCCCACTAGTGACCCCAGAACCATTCCGTTACTAGCGGCATTTTCTTACATCCGACTTCGTTACATATGACGTATTTTTAGCCATATAAAGGACTTTTGCTGGGACCAATCTTTTCGTTTCATAGGACTTTTGCTCCAATCTTTTCGTTTGTTATATCTGGCATTCGTTACATTCGTTAAGCGGCTTCAACTATATATATATAACCTGCAATTATCACACATGTACACTCACGCCCTGACAAAATAAGCTGCTCCTCACTGGACGAAAGACCTCTGAGCAGTCAATAGGAATGGCTCTAAACAAGTGGGGTAGTGTTTGCTCCCATAAGGAAACCTAACACAGAGTAACTTTTATTCAAGACTGGCACAGCCTTTTAAACTTGAATAAAGTCAGACAAATACAAAGACGAACAATCTAATAGTGGGGGAAAAAACAAGCGCAGGCCCAAAACTAAATTGTCTTCGTAGTAATGACTTGGCAAAACTTTGAACTTAAAGGTCAAAGTTTTGCCAAGTCATTACTACGAAGACAATTTAGTTTGGGCCTGCGCTTGTTTTTTCCCCCACTATTAGATTGTTCGTCTTTGTATTTGTCTGATTTTATTCAAGTTTAAAAGACTGTGCCAGTCTTGAATAAAAGTTACTCTGTGTTAGGTTTCCTTATGGGAGCAAACACTACTCTCCTTTGAGGGACACTGATGTGAGAGATCAGTGTCGTCGGGCGGCGCAGACAACCTTCCAGCCATGTGGGTGACGGCGGGTCTAGCCTGTGTCGCCGGGGGACGGCTCTTGGAGATGTGGGGCGATTGGCGAAGGAGCGCTGCCTGACTGCGACTACCGTGGCCTGGAGGATACCGTGCTGTTTTGTTTTGAGGGGTGGGCAGACACGGGGGCACTCCTTAGGGGGTTGGGCTGAAAAAATTGCCCTCTCGGCCGGCCGCAGTCAGCGAGCGCCCGCCAAGTTTTAGGGGCTCGTGCAGCGCTCCAGCGACTTTCGTCCTGCTTCCTCCTTGAGGCGGCCTCTCACGCGGCACAGGACCATCGCCACCCGAGCATGAAGAAGGCCGCCCGGTGGCCCTGAACAGCCTGATGATGTTTGGGGGACAGCAGGCAACACACACCGACGCCCATCGTCGGTCGATCAACAACTTAAAAGTGAACTAACGTTCAAGACCAATTCACCAAACTTGAACCAGCATTCAAGAGGATAACGACCAGAATTGAGCCAACACCTACTACCACTGCCAGATGACAGCAGTTGCCACAAATATGTAGACATATGTCTGCAGGAACCTTGTCCTTAAGGTTGTTTACTGTTCCCTGCCTCATTTCATTTCAATTAGGAATGGCTCTGTTTTCAAGATGGACTACACAGTTCCACACATGCTGCCAATGAAACGGGCAATAGGAATGGCCCTGTTTTCAAGATGGACTACACAGTTCCACACATGCTGCCAATGAAACGGGCAATAGGAATGCCCTGTTTTCAAGATGGACTACACAGTTCCACACATGCCGCCATTGAAGCATTTTAAGTTTTTAATCCAACGCCCTGAAGTTTCATTCCCGTTTTCTTTCTTGCAGCACTTCTCTCCCACTCCCCCACCTCCGGCTTCTACCCACTCCTTCAAAAAACATTTGCCAAGACATTATTGTAATGATGATGGAATTGTTACACTGCATTTTGTTTTTCCCCACTACTCACACACACACACACATGCATGCATGTATGCACACGCAGACAGATAGAGAGAAGAGATACACACACACACAAGCATGTACACACACAAAGGCAGATAGATAGATAGAAGAAATATATGAGAGAAGGGGGGTGGTGGTGGAGGAAGGGTGGGGAGGAGACAGACTGAGAGACAGACAGACACACAGGAAGAGAAAGAGAAAACAGACCACCGCAGTGCCCCAAATACAGTTCGAGCCTTGTTTTCAGTCTTCTCACTCTTTATTTCACCACCATCTCAGCACCAGCACTCCACTCATTCTCAGTCTGTGGCAAACATGACTGAAGGTCAGTCCCAGTCATACACCCTTCTAAATGCATTTTGAGATTACATGCAAAAAATGTTCGATTCCACCAACAGTCTAGGAAACCGGAACATTGCAGGAATTAAGGTTTCTCTCTCTCTCTCCCCCTCTCTCTCTCACACACACACACATTTTAAAAAGTTACAATTCAACTGTGAGTCATAGTAATGACAAAACAAGAAATAAACCATACTTAGCATGACACACTATCAACAGACTGACAGCTCATTGTGTGCTGGTGTAACGACACACATCTGACTGAACTGGGCATTCCCTTGCCTTGTTTTGGTTCTGCAATGTGCTGAAACCAGCATTGTGAACCATTAGGTTTCATTATATTTATAAGCATCCATACCATTTCTTTCTTTTCTCTCTAAAAAAGGTTTTTCAGCATTTTATAGCGTGTTATGCAAAATTTTGGACAGCAAGTTGTATGACAGTGAAACAGATATTTTTTTTTTAGAAAGAACAAAGAAGGCAGGTATTTTTTGATTCAGTCAACCTGTTCAAGTTGGCCAGGTCACAGTGCACCTGTTCAAGTGAACCCAGGTCACAGTGCACCTGTTCAAGTGAACCCAGGTCACAGTGCACCTGTTCAAGTGAACCCAGGTCACAGTGCACCTGTTCAAGTGAACCCAGGTCACAGTGCACCTGTTCAAGTGAACCCAGGTCACAGTGCACCTGTTCTCAGGTAAAGGCAGTCCCAAGCTTTCACCATAAAGACAATTTAGGAGGGGAGGCAACTCATGTTGTTTTGCTGGCAACGTTTAAGAAGGGTCTCCTTTTTTTCTCTGATAAAGTTCCACCGTTCCTCCGGTCTTCAACAAACAGCTCACAAACTAAGACTGTTCCGTGATTCAACAGTTTTACATCCTGATTGAGATGTTTCAACGCCACCAATGTATCAAAGCAATGCTCAGAGAATTATAACACAACACATCATCACACCATTTTTCCAACCATCCCAACCTTCTGCAGGAAGCTGTCAAAATGTGACAGGGTGAGAGACAAAAAGCTGGTGTGACTTGACTCCAAACAGAACTAAAGGATGGAAAGACTGTGTCCTACATGGCGCTACAGCCGTCACTACTCAGTAATGACCACCTTGCACTGCCTCTGCTAGATCACACACACACACACACACACACACACACACACAACACACACACACACACATTCACTCATAAGCAAGTTAACACGTGTAACACACACACACACACACATTCACATACACTCATAAGCAAGTTAACACGAGTAACACACACACACACACATACATGCACACACACACATTTTCATAACTTACACACACACACACACACACACACACACACACACACACAC
>JADBJO010004005.1:123322-175822 GCA_016801955.1 Conus betulinus | reverse complement strand
TTGTTGGAGGAGGGTCGGGGCAGCTGGGAGCCGGGCTGGGTACGGCTTGTGCTGAAGTAGGGCATCTTCAGGGCCTGAGGGCACACACACTGTGTCAGAGTCTGTACGTGTGTGTGTGTGTGTGTGTGTGTGTGTGTGTGTGTGTGTGTGTGTGTGTGTGTGCATATGCATCTGTATCTGGGTAGATGCATGTATGTGTTTGTTTACACAAAAGATCATACCCATATACAGATGTATATGTGTGACTGTATATGTGTACAGGAATATGTGTGTATACAATGTGTTTGTGTACATGTGTATGCACCTGTAAGAAAGCATGTTTGTAAAGAATACTGACATGTGTATGCACATGTAAGAAAGCATGTTTGTAAAGAATACTAACATGTGTATGCACCTGTAAGAAAGCATGTTTGTAAAGAATACTAATATGTGTATGCATATGCAAAAAAAAGCATGTTGTAAAGAATACTAACATGTGTACGCACATGTAAGAAAGCATTTTTGTAACAGAATACTAACATGTGCATGCACATGTATACAATGCTAACAAAGGAATGTGTGTGTAAGACAACACATCTACACCTTTGTCCCAATCCATCATTCACTCGCTCCAACATTATGGCGAAAAGGAGTTGCCTGATAAATGAATGATGGGGCTGTGAGGGGGAGGGGGAAGGGGGTGCAAGAAGTACCTCTTTGCCTTGCCTTTGAAGCAGTGCAGCCTTTCAGGGGGTGAGAGGTGGGGGTGAGGGGGGGGAGGAGGGGTGGGAGTGGTGGGCCTTGCTTGTGAAGCGATGCAGTGGTTCAGGAGGTGAGAGGTGGGGGTGAGGGGGGGGGGAGGGGGGGGGGTGGTGGCCTTGCTTGTGAAACGATACAGCGTTTCAGGTAGTGAGAAGTGGGGGGAGGGGGGGGGATGAAGGGGTGGGGGTAGTGGGCCATGCCTGTGAAACAGTGCAGCGTTCAGGGGGTGAGGGGGGGGGGGGATGAGGGGTGGGGGTAGTGGGCATGCCTGTGAAACAGTGCAGCATTTCAGGTGGTGAGGGGTGGGGGTGAGGGGTGGGGATGAGGGGTGGGGGTGGTGGGCCTTGCCTGTGAAGCAGTGCAGCGTTTTCAGGGGGTCCATGGCCAGTAGCACCTCCACCAGGTCCAAAAGGTCGTCACCGGCGGCGATAAACAGTTCCTTGTAGGGCAGCTTGGGGTAGCTCTTGAAGGCGATGTAGTCGGGCAGGTGCACCATGTTCTGCACACAGCCCTCACTGATGGCAGCCTGAATGTGCCATCAACACCTTGTCTGTATTACCACCCTGTCTGACCCTTCATAATTATCACCCTGTCTGACCCTTCATAGTTATCACCCTGTCTGATCCTTCATAGTTATCACCCTGTCTGACCCTTCACCCACACCCTGTCTGACCCTTCACCACACCCTGTCTGACCCTTCACCACACCCTGTCTGACCCTTCTCAGTCCACACCCTGTCTGACCCTTCACCACACCCTGTCTGACCCTTCATCACACACCTGTCTGACCCTTCACCACACCCCTGTCTGACCTTCACCACACCCTGTCTGACCCTTCACAGTCCACACCCTGTCTGACCCTTCACAGTCCACACCCTGTCTGACCCTTCACCACACCCAGTCTGACCCTTCACCACAGTCTGTCTGACCCTTCACCACACCCAGTCTGACCCTTCACCACACCCTGTCTGACCCTTCACCACACCCTGTCTGACCCTTCACCACAGTCTGTCTGACCCTTCACCACACCCTGTCTGACCCTTCACCACACCCTGTCTGACCCTTCACAGTCCACACCCTGTCTGACCCTTCACCACACCCCCCTGTCTGACCCTTCACAGTCCACACCCTGTCTGACCCTTCACCACAGTCTGTCTGACCCTTCACAGTCCACACCCTGTCTGACCCTTCACCACACCCTGTCTGACCCTGTCTGACCCTTCACAGTCCACACCCAGTCTGACCCTTCACCACAGTCTGTCTGACCCTTCACCACACCCTGTCTGACCCTTCACCACACAGTCTGTCTGACCCTTCACCACACACCCCCTGTCTGACCCTTCACCACAGTCTGTCTGATCCTTCACCACACTCTGTCTGACCCTTCACCACACCCAGTCTGACCCTTCACAGTCCACACCCTGTCTGACCCTCACCACATCCTGTCTGACCCTTCATCATACCCAGTCTGACCCTTCACCACACCCTGTCTGATCCTTCACCACACCCTGTCTGACCCTTCACCACAGTCTGTCTTACCCTGCACAGTCCACACCCTGTCTGACCCTTCACCACACCCTGTCTGACCCTTCACCACACCCTGTCTGACCCTTCACCACACCAAGTATGACCCTTCACCACACACCAGTCTGACCCTTCACAGTCCACACCCTGTCTGACCCTTCACCACACCCTGTCTGACCCTTCACCACACCCTGTCTGACCCTTCACCACACCCTGTCTGACCCTTCACCACAGTCTGTCTTACCCTGCACAGTCCACACCCTGTCTTACCTATTCCACCCTCACAAGTTACACCAGTATTTTCTCAGTTTCACTGACTAGTGATGTAGATGCTGCTCTCTCTCTCTCTCTCTCTCTCTCTCTCTCTCTCTCTCTCTCATACATGGGCCTGGCAAACATGGTTGAAAATGGGGCATTTTCACTGACTAATGCATTGTTTAATCACTAGGCAAAGTTGTCTGCAAATTACACTGCTCTACAGTGCTGAACTCTGGTGAACAAACAACTCTCAAAAACCTTCAGCTGGCACTTCAACTGAATATCTGAGTTCAAAGTTAATCAAAATCAAACAAATGTTTAACACAGTTGCATGTATAATTCCTTTTTTCAACTTTTTCATCAAAAATCTGAAGTCTGCAAAAGGTCATAGGTGTCTGATCACAAAACTAAAAAAAAAAAAAAAAATCATGACTGAGAAGGTCAGACCTAATCACTTAGTGTACAATTGATGGTGACCTTTTTTTCTAATTATTTTCATCAAATACAGATTCTTAGCACAGTGGTCAATTAATGCTTAGAACACCAAACAAATGTCAAAACTTCTGTTTGCAATGTTCCTCCAAGAACCAGTAAGGCAAAAATCTTGGTCAAAACTGATGAAAAACATTCAATAAACTAACACAAAAAAGTATGTTGTTGTCAACAGAGAGTCAAACTGTTCTCTCCTGAAGAAAGAACAAATGTTGCCCCAGCCACAGAAGAGCTTCTTTCCTGTCATGCCTGTGGGATGTGGTCAGCCACCAGGCGCCATTTCAAGCCCTTCATGTGTACATCTCGGCTGTGGACTGGCATGGAGCATGACGTTCAGAGATGAGGTAGTGTTGTGCCCGAGGACCTGGGTACAGAGGTCACAGAGTTGAAAGCTCCCCAGTAAGTGGGGTGAGGGGAGGGGGAGGGGGGGGGGCATGTCAGAGTGGTACACCACCTGCCTTTGGCATGCTGGCACTTGTCTTCCTGACCTCTGCCTGCTCCGGCAATTTACCTGAGACTTAAGGGTGCTGGTGTTACAAAGTGCATTTTCCGTACCTTTGCCACAAATGGTGCACCATACTTTGAGCACAACAGGCCCCTTTTGTTTATGTGGTGACTTCACCTCCCAATGAGTCACACCACCTGTGACAGGCATGGGGAACTACTCCCACACAGCATACAGTCACAGCATGATTGGTCAGATCTGCAGGTCCACCAGTCACACATGTACCCCTGATGCAGTCACACAGTTGTGGGCCAGTCCCACTTCACGCTGAAATCTCAGGTCAGTTCCAGTGTTTGTAGCACGGGTTATCAGTTAACTTGTCACAACTTGAACGATGAAAGATGACATCGCATATATCCAAACATTCTTCCTGCTTTGGACCATCATCCAATATGGCATCCAGATGACCGGCAGATTGACAAACATCATCCACTACTGAAGCTGGCCCAACTACTTCAGTGCTATACAAAACTAAGAGTTAGAAGTTCTCCATGGTAGTCTTTCTTACTTGTTTTTTTTTTTTTTTTAATCAGTACCGAGCATCAAAGACGTCTAACTGCTGCACACCACTACTGGTCCAACCCACTGCCCTGTCTCCATACACCATCAATGGGCAGGACAGTTCAAGACTTGCAGGCTGGATTGATCCTCCAATCAGAGAGGATAAAAGGTTGCAGCAGAAGACATGTCACAACCAATGTTAACAGCAGAAGACAAATCACAACCAACGTTAACAGCAGAAGACAGACTCACAACCACAGGTTGCAGCAGAACACAGACTCACAACCACAGGTTGCAGTGGAAGACAGACTCACAACCACAGGTGCAGCAGAACACAGACTCACAACCACAGGTTGCAGTGGAAGACAGACTCAAAACCACAGGTTGCAGCAGAACACAGACTCACAACCACAGGTTGCAGTGAAAGACAGACTCACAGCCACAGATAGCAGTAGAAGACAGACTCACAACCACAGGTTGCAGTGGAAGACAGACTCACAACCACAGTTCACAGCGGAACACAGACTCACAACCACAGGTGGCAGTGGAGACTAACTCACAGCCACAGTGTGCAGTGGAAGACAGACTCACAGCCACAGGTGGCAGTGGAAGACAGACTCACAACCACAGGTTGCAGTGGAAGACAGACTCACAGCCACAGGTGGCAGTGGAAGACAGACTCACAACCACAGGTTGCAGTGGAAGACAGACTCACAGCCACAGGTGGCAGTGGAAGACAGACTCACAACCACAGGTGGCAGTGGAAGACAGACTCACAACCACAGGTTGCAGTGGAAGACAGATTCATCTTACCGCCACTCAGCCTCGGTTGGTGTGCCGATCTTCATGAAGATTTTGCTCAGTTGGTCCAGATCTGTCTCCCCAGGAAACAGCGGGGCCTGCCGATAACACCGACATACACATGTATACATTATTATAAAACAAAAAACAAAACGGCTGATACACACATGTATCTAATGCCAAACATACAAACACATGTGCGTCAACACACATGAATGCAACATACATCTTGGCACTCACATTTATGCATTATAAATCAAGCATGCATGCAATACAAACATGCTGAGTTACATATGTATGCCATATAAAGCAAACAAGCATGAAATACACAAACACACAGACAAGAACAGTACTTGGAAATATATGATTATACATACATACACATGCATACACACATGTATATATGCACACACATATACATACACACAGCACACGTTTTCTCCGACTGACGTGAAATATGTTTTCACAGGACTTGAAAGCAACTTGCATGTGGCCTTTGCTTGTTGTACTTGTTCATTCACTGTACTCCATGACACGTCATAATCCTCATCTGTCTCATCACTGTACTCCATGGCATGTCATTATCCTCATCTGTCTCATCACTGTATTCCATGCAATGTCATAATTCTCATCTCTATCTCATCACTGTACTCCGTGCCATGTTATTATCCTCATCTGTCTCATCACTGTACTCCATACCATGTCATTATCCTCATCTGTCTCATCACTGTACTCCATGGCACGTCATAATCCTCATCTGTCTCATCACTGTACTCCATGGCACGTCATAATCCTCATCTGTCTCATCACTGTATTCCATGCAATGTCATAATCCTCATCTGTCTCATCACTGTACTCCATGCCATGTCATAATCCTCATCTCTCTCATCACTGTACTCCATGCCATGTCATTATCCTCATCAATCTCATCACTGTATTCCATGCAACGTCATAATCCTCATCTGTTTCATCACTGTAGTCTATGCCATGTCATTATCCTCATCTGTCTAATCACTGTAGTCCATGCCATGTCATTATCCTCATCTGTCTAATCACTGTAGTCCATGCCATGTCATTATCCTCATCTGTCTAATCACTGCACTCTTCTTAAATTCTCTCATCTTGGTCATGAATTCATTTATCCATCAGCTTTAAATCAAGCACAGTGTGGTCTCAAAATTTAGCTGATGCGGTGAGGCCTATATGGACTAGTCTGCAAGCAGTGACACCTTCTTGATGAATCTGAAAATGAAACTGTCCTCCATGAATGCACAACAAATGCGTATATTCCAGGACAGCTGGCTTTACTGGTTAACTGATTCTCAACATGTTCGATCTAGATGCAAAGTAAGGTGACTGCAGGCGGAAATCTCAACAAATTTTGGCGGTGCACTAACATCAATGTTTAAAATTTCTGAACATGTTGGTTCCCGAGAGAGAGGAGAGACAGAGGAGAATGATGGCAGGGAGGGAAAGAGAGCAGCACTGACACGGGTGAGCAGCTCTCCCAGGATGCATCCCACCGCCCACATGTCCACCCCTGTGTGCTGTACTGCTTGGCCCCAAACAGCAGCTCTGGACACCTGTACCACCTGTCAACAGTACACACCTCAATCTGTCAGTCATCTGTACTCCCCCACATGGCATAAACACAGCGCACACCTGTACCACCTGTCAACAGTGCACACCTAAATCTGTCAGTCAACTGCACTCACCCATTAACACAGTGAACACCTGTACCACCTGTCAACAGTAGACACCTCAATCTGTCAGTCAACTGCACTCACCCATTAACACAGTGAATGCCTGTACCACCTGTCAACAGTAGACACCTCAATCTGTCAGTCATCTGTACTCATCCACATGGCATTAATACAGTGCACATGTGTACCATTGTCAGTACACACCTCACTGAACCCACTCATCCACATGGCATTAATACAGTGCACACCTGTACCACCTGTCAGTACACATCTCACTGTGCCCACTCCCGCACATGGCATTAACACAGTGCACACCTGTACCATCTGTCAGTATACATCTCACTGTGCCCACTCCCGCACATGACATTAACACAGTGCACACCTGTACCATCTGCCGTACATATCTCACTGTGCCCACTCAAATTAAAAACATGTCAAGACAAGTGTAATTTAATGCCTTAAGTTACCCTTTTGAGCAAATTGCATACTTAACCAACTTCAGCATTACACTGTTGACTATTTATTTGGAGAAGACAGAAGGAAAAAAACTGGGCATTATCTATAAGTGCATGAGAGTAGCCAGGAACAATTTGGGCTCATTTGAGAACACAGAAATGGATTCATGGTATCTCAAAGTTGGGGTCTGAAGCAAATTGCCACTTTCACAAAATTTCTTTGAAAAATCATAACTTCATCAAATATTACCAGAAGAACATAATTTTACATTAATGTGTTCAGAAAATTGAAATTGAGCTCTTTTAAATGAAACTACTTTTAAACAACTCTAGGCTGTTTCAAAAATCACCTTGGAATACCTACATGAATCGTCCACAACACTTCAGCTTTCAACACATCTGTCCCACTTGCTCTTATTGTGGATTGGCTGACGATTCTTACTGAGGAAAGCATCTGACCCAATGTTGATGAATTTGATGATTACTGAATGAAGTCCCGTAAGACTAACGACCGGCCTACTTGTTTTTTTTTCCCAATTCTACATATTTTTTTTCCCCTTTCTGTGACTTGCAACCGCCGAGTCGCCCATTGCCCGAACATCAACGGTCTTTTTGCACACTTTACAGAAAAACGCATGTTTGTTGTCCCTGCATTTGGTGATCCAGCTTCCATATTCTTCCTTCTGTAACCACAACGGATTAAATGCGCAATTTCCCTTACACACGATGACAGACTCAACAGTACTGGACTTCACCGAAGATGAGGGGGCATGGCGCTCTTTGTCAGAAATCAAACTGCGCATGCGCAAACGATAACCAACTATTGAATTGCTTCCCTTGCTTGCAGACGCCACGCAAAACGATTTGTTCGCGTTGTGTTGTCCGATTCCGATCTTCTTCAATGGTTATGGTCAGTTTTGATCCGAAAACGATTTTCAAGGGGATTTCAAGGGATGGTAGGGATATCTACAGTTTTCAAGGGTTTTCAAGGGCCTTTTTGACCCACTTGAAATTTAAAGGGTTTTCAAGGGTCTTCAAGGGCATACGAACCTGGTTGAGTTGTACTGTCTTGCATTGTGCCGAAATGTCTTGTACTGTTCTGTAAAAGTAGGAACAGTTGAAATGGTAAAGGACAAGACAAGATCAGAAAAGAGTTGCACCTAATACTACACAGATCTTTTAATCTACACCCTAAAACAATTGCAAGCAGAGCAGACTGTGGGCCAGTGGAAGGTGAGAAGAGCATCACCTTGTGACCACCTGGTTGGAGTAGGGTCGACTGGGGGACCCATAGTACTTGGCCAGACCAAAATCTCCAATCTTCAGCACTCCCTTGTCATTGATCAGCAGGTTATTGGGCTTCATGTCCTGTCAAAAGAGAAACAACATCAATATGGCAGTTCTTTCATTCTTAATCTTAATCAGCAGGTTGTTAGGTAAAATATCCTCGCAAAGGAAATATAAGCATCACAGTGCACATACAAAAATAAGCAGAAGAAGAAAATAGAGATATTTCGAACGTCCTGACCAGGCACTGGCTTTAATTCCCCAGGAGCAGGAGATGAAGAAAGAGACCTACAACATGTCAGTCTGTCTCAACATTGTTCCACAGAAATGACTCCTTTCTTCAGACAACAGGTCAGTCTGTCTCAACATTGTTCCACAGAAATGACTCTTTCTTTCAGACAACATGTCAGTCTGTCTCAACATTGTTCCACAGAAATGACTCCATTCTTCAGACAACACATCAGTCTGTCTCAACATTGTTCTACAGAAATGACTCCATTCTTCTTCAGACAACACACACTGTCAGTCTGTCTCAACAACACTGTTCCACAGACATGACTGACTCCTTTCTTCAGACAACATGTCAGTGTGTCTCAACATGTGTTCCACAGAAATGACTCCTTTCTTCAGACAACATGTCAGTGTGTCTCAACATTGTTCCACAGAAATGACTCCTTTTTTTTTTTTTTTTTGTCCCCAACGGTTGAACCTCTGCGCCACCTCAGAGGCAGTGCACCCACGCCACTCATTCTGACACCCCGTCCACAGCCACAGCCCGTCGGCCCCGCCACAGCCCCGGCACCGGCAATCCACAGGGAGCAGTCAATGTCAAGTCGTCAAGAGGCAACCCACCAGAGGAGAGACACTGCACTGCTGCCGAGTCACTTCAGTGGTGTTCAGTGGCGCCTGTTCTGATCTAACATACACAGGACACCACCTACTAAACCCCCTACTGACGACAATAATTGCTTAGTCGCGGAGCCGGCGTGAGTGAGCTCTCCCTCTGGAGGGCGCCACCACGTCCGTCCAACGACAGCCCCCATGGACTCGCCGATACCGGTGACCCGGACGGAACCAAACCAAGGCCACAGACGTGGAGAGGACATCGAAATTGAGGTCACCATGAGAGCAGGGCATGAAGGGCCACAGAATTTGAGACTTTTTTTTTTATGCTGATCGATGAGAATGAGGATGATTAAGATGATGCTACGGATTTCCATTTCGGTCTGAGACTACATGACAGGCTGTACTCTACGCTTCCTTTCATAATATATCCTGGCGTCAACCAGGCCCGAGAGATACAGACACCTGCAGTGTTGGTCAGGAAATTTGAGCAACACTCTCAGAAACGCATCCATTAAGTGGATGAAACTCGACTGTGTGGTCCCAGTCTTCCCAACTGAGCCCGCAGCAAACTCAACTCTGGGTAGGAGCCGGTCGGGGCAGAAAAACCCACATGACTTCTGATGGGATTCGAACCCACGACCTCCCAGCAGGAGTCCGCGACGCTAACCATTTCGCCACGGCAGCTGGTCGACTCCTTTCTTCAGACAACATGTCAGTCTGTCTCAACATTATTCCACAGAAATGACTCCTTTCTTCAGACAACATGTCTGTCTGTCTCAACACTGTTCCACAGAAATGACTCCTTTCTTCAGACAACACGTCAGTCTGTCTCAACATTGTTCCACAGAGGTGATCCTTTCTTCAGACGACACGTCAGTCTGTCTCAACATTGTTCCACAGAAATGACTCCTTTCTTCAGACAACATGTGTCAGTCTGTCTCAACATTGTTCCACAGAAATGACTCCTTTCTTCAGACAACACACGTCAGTCTGTCTCAACATTGTTCCACAGAGGTGATTCCTTTCTTCAGACAACACGTCAGTCTGTCTCAACATTGTTCCACAGAAATGACTCCTTTCTTCAGACAACACGTCAGTCTGTCTCAACAACATTGTTCCACAGAGATGATTCCTTCTTCAGACAACACGTCAGTCTGTCTCAACATTGTTCCACAGAAATGACTCCTTTCTTCAGACAACACGTCAGTCTGTCTCAACAACATTTGTTCCACTGAAATGACTTCTTTCTTCAGACAACATGTCATCTGTCTCAACAACAACATTTGTTCCACTGAAATGACTTCTTTCTTCAGACAACACACGTCAGTCTGTCTCAACACTGTTCCACAGAAATGACTCCTTTCTTCAATCCCTCCTGGCCCAGGGACAAGAATTCCTCCAAAAGGGAGACCTTGACACCTGCATCACACGTCTCCACATCAACCTTCATATAAACCAACACCTGCACCATGTGTCCACATCAACCTTCATGTAAACCAACACCTGCATCACATCTCCATATCAACCTTCACATAAACCAACACCTGCATCACGTCTCCACATCAACCTTCATATAAACCAGTCAACCTGGTGCAGAGGTCTGTGACACCTGCATCATGTCTCCACGTCAACCTTCACATAAACCAACACCTGCATCACGTCTCCACATCAACCTTCATATAAACCAACACCTGCATCATGTCTCCACATCAACCTTCATATAAACCAACACCTGCATCATGTCTCCACATCAACCTTCATATAAACCAACACCTGCATCACGTCTCCACATCAGCCTTTCACATAAACCAACACCTGCATCATGTCTCCACATCAACCTTCATATATAAACCAACACCTGCATCATGTCTCCACATCAACCTTCATATAAACCAACACCTGCATCACGTCTCCACATCAGCCTTCACATAAACCAGCACCTGCATCACGTCTCCACATCAACCTTCACATAAACCAGCCAACCTGGTGCAGAGGTCTGTGACACCTGCATCATGTCTCCACATCAGCCTTCACATAAACAAGCACCTGCTGCATCACGTCTCCACATCACCTTCACATAAACCAGCCAACCTGGTGCAGAGGTCTGTGACACCTGCATCATGTCTCCACATCAACCTTCATATAAACCAACACCTGCATCACGTCTCCACATCACCTTCACATAAACCAGCCAACCTGGTGCAGAGGTCTGTGACACCTGCATCATGTCTCCACATCAACCTTCATATAAACCAACACCTGCATCACGTCTCCACATCAGCCTTCACATAAACCAGCACCTGCATCACGTCTCCACATCAACTTCACATAAACCCAGCCAACCTGATGCAGAGGTCTGTGACACCTGTATCATGTCTCCACATCAGCCTTCACATAAACAAGCACCTGCATCACGTCTCCACATCAACCTTCACATAAACCAGCCAACCTGGTGCAGAGGTCTGTGACACCTGCATCATGTCTCAACATCAACCTTCATATAAACCAACACCTGCATCACGTCTCCACATCAACCTTCATATAAACCAGCCAACCTGGTGCAGAGGTCTGTGACACCTGCATCATGTCTCCACATCAACCTTCATATAAACCAACACCTGCATCATCACGTCTCCACATCAACCTTCACATAAACCAGCCAACCTGGTGCAGAGGTCTGTGACACCTGCATCATGTCTCCACATCAACCTTCATATAAACCAACACCTGCATCACGTCTCCACATCAACCTTCATATAAACCAGCCAACCTGGTGCAGAGGTCAGTGACACCTGCATCATGTCTCCACATCAGCCTTCATATAAACCAACACCTGCATCACGTCTCCACATCAACCTTCATATAAACCAGCCAACCTGGTGTAGAGGTCTGTGACACCTGTATCATGTCTCCACATCAGCCTTCATATAAACCAACACCTGCATCACGTCTCCACATCAACCTTCATATAAACCAGCCAACCTGGTGCAGAGGTCTGTGACACCTGCATCATGTCTCCACATCAACCTTCATATAAAACAACACCTGCATCACGTCTCCACATCAACCTTCATATAAACCATCCAACCTGGTGCAGAGGTCTGTGTGACACCTGCATCATGTCTCCACATCAACAACCTTCATATAAACCAACACCTGCATCACGTCTCCACATCAACCTTCATATAAACCAGCCAACCTGGTGCAGAGGTCTGTGACACCTGCATCATGTCTCCACATCAACCTTCACATAAACCAACACCTGCATCACGTCTCCACATCAACCTTCATATAAACAGCCAACCTGGTGCAGAGGTCTGTGACACCTGCATCATGTCTCCACATCAACCTTCATATAAACCAACACCTGCATCACGTCTCCACATCAACCTCATATAAACCAACACCTGCATCACGTCTCCACATCAACCTTCATATAAACACAACACCTGCATCACGTCTCCACATCAACCTTCACATAAACCAACACCTGCATCACGTCTCCACATCAACCTTCATATAAACCAGCCAACCTGGTGCAGAGGTCTGTGACACCTAAGTCATGTTCAGACCCCTCAGCCCTCCCCCCCCCCCCCCCGTTTTCACCAAAGTCATGTTGACTGCACTCAGCCCTACCCACCCTGTGCAGGATCCAGTAGGCGTGCAGGTACTCCAGGCCTTTCAGGGTCTGCAGCATGTAGTAGCTCTGTGTGGGCGGCGGTCAGCACAATGTTGTTGTCCTTGACGATGATCTGCAACATACACACCACAACATGATCTGACAATCTGTACAATACACACCACAACATGATCTGCACAATACACACACCATGATCTGCACACAATACACACACCATGATCTGCACAATACACACCATGATCTGCACAATACACACCACAACATGATCTGCACAATACACACACCCATGATCTGCATAATACACACCATACAGTGATCTGTACATTACACACCACTACATGATTTTCACAATACACACACTATGATCTGCAGAATACACACACCATGATCTTCACAATACACACACTATGATCTGCACAATACATACCACAATATGATATGATGTTCTGCACAATATACACCACAGTACATAATCTGCACAATATACACACTATGATCTGCACAATACACACCACAATGTGATCTGATGATCTGCACAATACACACCACACCATGATCTGCACAATACACACCATGATCTGCACAAAACACACATACCATGATCTACACAATACACACACCATGATCTGCACAACACACCACACACCATGATCTGTACACTGGCCAGCACTGTGGAAAAGGATCAGCTCAGGGACCTGATCAGCTCATTGGGCTCTCGGCATTGAGGCTGGACTAAGAACATAAGACTGCCTAGGACGGAAATGGGTTACAAGAAGACAGAAATGTTACTTTCACTTAACACATTATGCAAAAATTATGGTCTCAAAATCTCTTTGTATTAACCTCCAATTGCAAGCTATGAAAAGTCCACACACTATGACATCACTGTCATGCCCAGCAAACAATTGGGGACTGAACCCTGTTTGTTCAATGGAGAATCAGCGATGAAGAACCTCTCACCTCCAGGTCGGTCTCCATGAAGTCAAACACCAGGCTGACGTTGGACTTCTGGCCAAAGACGTCCAGCAGCTGCAACACAGATCATAACTTTGGTTCCCCTTTGTTGGAACGCCTGTCTGTCCAGGAAGTCAGTCAGTTAGTTATTTGTTGCAATGCCTGTCTGTCCAGGAAGTCAGTCAGTCAGTTAGTTATTTGTTGGAACGCCTGTCTGTCCAGGCAGTCAGTCAGTCAGTTAGTTTATTTGTTGGAACGCCTGTCTGTCCAGGAAGTCAGTCAGTTAGTTATTTGTTGGAACGCCTGTCTGTCCGGGAGGTCAGTCAGTCAGTCAGTTAGTTATTTGTTGGAACGCCTGTCTGTCCAGGAAGTCAGTCAGTTAGTTATTGTTGGAACGCCTGTTTGTCCAGGAAGTCAGTCAGTCAGTTAGTTATTGTCTGCCAATGCCTGTCTGTCCAGGCAGTCAGTCAGTCAGTCAGTCAGTTAGCTATTTGTTGGAACGCCTGTCTGTCCAGGCAGTCAGTCAGTTAGCTATTTGTTGGAATGCCTGTCTGTCCAGGAAGTCAGTCAGTTAGTTATTTGTGGAACGCCTGTCTGTCCAGGAAGTCAGTCAGTTAGCTATTTGTTGGAACGCCTGTCTGTCCAGGAAGTCAGTCAGTTAGTTATTTGTTGGAACGCCTGTCTGTCCAGGAAGTCAGTCAGTCAGTTAGTTATTTGTTGGAACGCCTGTCTGTCCAGGAAGTCAGTCAGTTAGTTATTTGTTGGAACGCCTGTCTGTCCGGCAGTCAGTCAGTCAGTCAGTCAGTCAGTTAGCTGCTAAAGTCTATCGGGCTAAACCTTCACTCAACAGGTGACCCAATCCATGCATCAAACCCCCCCCTCCTCCCCCCACCCCAAAAAAAAATCAATAAATAAATGAAAAAAAAAAAAAAAAAAATTATATATATATATATATATATATATATATCTGTATATATATATATATAACCAGGTTTCGAAATGCCGGTATCTGACCAGCAGTTACATGTTAGTGAGTTTCTCCCCTATTGGAGACTGTCTCCCCCTTTGAGACTGTGAGCTTGCTGAAGGCTCATTTTGAGAAGCATTTATTATTCCCCTTTCACCCATATATATATATATATATATATATATATAAACATAAGTTTTTTTTGAAAACTCAACAAACATACTACAGTATTGCACACCAGCCTTTTTCTGGGATAGCATTCTTCTAAAAAAAAAACAAAAAGGCAGAGGAGTCAAATTACCACTTTCCGCAGTCAAAGACTGAGAAACAATCAGGTTTCGAAATACCGGTATCTGACCAGGAGTTATATGTTAGTGAGCTTCCTCCCCATTGGAGATTGTCTCCCCCTTTGGAGACTATATAAGCTTGCTGAAGGTTCATTTTGAGAAGCATTTATTATTCCCCATTCACCCAAATCAAGCACATTGTCTGTGAGTTAGGCAGAATTATCTACCACCAATGCAGATATGAAGGCTTATAACACCCCCCTATTTCTACCATCCTAAGACATAAGAGCGAAACAAGCTTTGTTTATAATTCTCTCTCTCTCTCTCTCTATATATATATATATATATATATATATATATATATATATATATATATATATATATATATATATATATATATGAGACAAGAGAGAGAGAGATGTTTTGTTGAACAATTCGGTAGTGGAGAGAAACAAGTGCAGGTGAACAATTCCTCTATTATCACGTTAATGACTTGGCAAAGATGATAAAAAGAACAAAAAAAACTGTAAGAATGGGGAAGAAAGAAAATGAGAATGAACATATACATGTACGATGAAAGGTCCCATGGCTTTCTCTGACGCTTTAGTAACAGGTAGCGATACACATCTTCTGCATTCTTCTTTACACACAGAGGTGTGCCAACCTTTCTCTGAAGCCTTAATAACAGGCAGCTATACAAATACACATCTTCTGCATTCTTTTTCACACACAGACGTGTGCCAACCTGGTCCCTACTCTTTCTAAAATTCAACAGACAACTCGGACAGCAGGCATACAGACAGACATACACAGACAAGATCTCTTAATCTAGACTGTATTCTCATAACAGGTACGTTACCAAGCATAGCCTCTTGTCAGCAGTTTCTGTACATAAAAAAGAATAAGATAGACAAAACATTTAGAGACAACACAGACCTTTCCTCTGAATTCTTGCTAAAGATTAAAAAGATTGTGTGACTTCAATTTTTTTTTATCTTCCTTCTTGCTAAAGATAGACAGATAGACATGTCAAAGGACAGACCTACATAGATTTCTAAATCTACTCCATATTCTTAGGCCTCTTTTTCCCCTACTGCCTGATTTTTTTTTTTTTTTTTTTCAATCCGATGTCATGAAAATCCCCAGTCCAAACCCTGTGTTGCCCATTTACCCCAATGATGTTGGGATGGGATAACTCCTGTAGCAGTTTGATTTCACGCAGCGCCGTTCGGTTGATGCCATCGGCCGCTTCCACCCTCGTGCCCACTTTGATCTGCACCAATCAGAACACAGATGCTGTCTTATGCTGCACAACACAGATCAACTGTTCCAGTTCTTACATCTGACAATCATTTGTCAGTCATTTTCGCGAATTCAAAGGGGAATACACATCAGGTGATCTCTGGAAACAGCGTTACATTGTGGACAGGATGGAGAAGGAGTGAAAGGTGCAAAGTAGTAGTCTGCTTATAGCTCCAGACTAGCACATGATTCAGGTTTATCTTGAGTTTTGTGTATGCGAGTGTGTGTGTTTGCATGCGTGTGTAATTGCGTGTGTGCACACATGCGTGTGTGTGTATACAGTGTAAGCATGAGGGCCTGTAATTACATTTTGTTCCTACCGGATACCACTGCACAGTGGCTAACATCACAGATCCCCAGCTGGGAGCTCTTAGGTTCAACTCCCATCATAGCCATTTGTATTTATGGTATTTTTGCTGCCAATGACCAACTCCAACCTAGAACTGAGTTTGCTGACTTGAACTTGACTTGAACATGAGGTGTTTGAGGCCTCATTGGAGGCCTGTTCACCTGCCAGATTTGTAGATGTAATCTGCACCTGTTACAGGCTTTGCTAGGAATACAGGAACCACGCAGTCGAGTTTCATCCACTTGACTGATGATGGACAGATCCCTCAGAGTGTTGCTTATTCAATTTCCTGACTGAGGCTGCATGCATCCGTTTTTCTCAGGCATGGTCGACAGAGGGATACATTATGAAATAAAGTGTAGAGTACAGCCCTATCATGTCACAATGGAACCCCAAAACATCGTCTTCACCCTCATCGATCAACGTAATAAAAAAAATTGCAAATTCTGTGGCCCTTCATGCCCTGCTCTCAAAGAAACATTGTTTTAAAGTTCCTTTCTATACGTGTGCCTTTGGTGTGTTTGTGTCAAGGTCACCTGTGTCTGCAAGTTCATGGGACATGTTGCTGGATGGTCATGGAGATGCCCCCAGAGATGGATGTTCACTCCTATTGACTCAGCAACAAAAAGCAATTATTGTTGCCAGTGGACAACTTAGCAGGTGGTGTCCACTGTACACTGGATCACAACAGGCACCAATGAACATCACCAAAGTGACTCGGCAGCAGTGCAACATCTCCTCCAGTAGGTTGCCTTCTGACTTGACATAGAGCCTTCCTGTGGACCGGTGGGGCTGCAATGAGGCAGGGTGTGGCTGTGGAAGAGGAGCTGGAATAGGCAGCATGGAAGCAGTACCACTAGAATGGCATTTTTTTTTTTTTTTTTTAACAGGGGATAAAAAGAGTCCCTCTCTCTGCCTTTTTCTTTCTTTTTTCTGGTTTTTTTTTTTTTTTTTTTTTTTTTTGTGTGTGAAATAAATATTTAAAAGATAGCTTAGTCAGAATAGTGGTTTTGGTGACTAACGGTGATGAAGATGATGATGATGATGATGATGATGATGATGATGATGATGATGATGATGATGATGTAAACTTGTTATGAAACTGATGACAAGGTCTGACTATTACTCCTGCTATAAAAAAAACATGAATAGGCAAAACATTCTGGCAGTGAAGGAAAAAAAAAAAAATCAAACAGCTCACCTTTTTCACAGCCACTATGGTATCAGTTTTGGTGTCTCTGGCCTTGTACACAATGGCAAAACTGTAGATGTGAGAAAAAACACCAGTCAGCAAACTGAAGCTGTGAGAAAAACACCAGTCAGCAAACTGTAGATGTGAGAAAAACACCAGTCAGCAAACTGTAGATGTGAGAAAAACACCAGTCAGCAAACTGTAGATGTGAGAAAAACACCAGTCAACAAACTGTAGATGTTAGAAAAACACCAGTCAGCAAACTATAGATGTGAGAAAAACACCAGTCAGCAAACTGTCGATGTGAGAAAAAAACACCAGTCGGCAAACTGTAGATGTGAGAAAAAACACCAGTCAACAAATTGTAGATGTGAGAAAAACACACCAGTCAGCAAACTGTAGATGTGAGAAAAACACCAGTCAGCAAACTGGGCTTTTTCTGTTATTGTCATTCTTTCAAACTGAATCGGAAATGCACACACAGTTGATGCACACAAAAAAAAGAAAACACACAGAAAAAAAAAAGCGTTTACACATATCATCATTATCATCACAAAATACAGAGTTAAATAATGACTTGAAACATCCAAGAGACAAATATGGTAATCAAGTTCATCAAATTATCAACTCATTCTCACAATTACTTTGAAGCAGAAACAGCCTAAACACCCCTGTACTCTCCACAACCTTGGTCTACTCATATCTGATACCTGGAGGTTCAACACTAGCCATGGGCTACAGCCATGGACTGCAAAATGCTGCTTCTTCTACTTCCTCACTGCTCCCTGGAAAGGGAACTTTTGCAGTGACAGATCTCTATTTTGCTGCATAAAACTTGTTGGACAACGCAGACTATGCTGACTGGGGCATCTTTGCAGGAAGGCCCCATCCAGAAGGACATCCTCTGTAGTGAAGAGGCATCCACAGCTGCTAAGCTGGGACATGTGCAAGACAGACCTGAAACCTCTTAGCATCAACATAAGTCTTCAGACTGACTTGCCACAGACTATTCATGATGGGGCGGTACCCTGAAACATGCCCTGTGGAAAAGAAATACTTGAGCTCCACTGAAGACAAGCAGTACAACACAGAAAGAACAGCCACTCCAACAGACCATACAGTCATGATACAACTGCCACCTTTGCTACAATACCACCACACCCCAATCTGTCTCCACAGCCACAAGATATGTGTTTCCAGCCAGGCAGTCAGCACAGCCACAAGATCCAGCCAGGCAGTCATCACAATGCACCATCCATGTCAGCCTGGACTGAAGCAGGTTCAATGGGGAAAGGGAGACACAGTGAGCCAGCCTGTACCATTAGAATGCACCATCCATGACAGCCTGGACTGAATGGGGAAAGGGAGACACTGTGACCAGCCTGTACAATGGGAATGGGACCATCCATGACAGCCTGGACTGAAGAAGGCCTGTCTTTCACATGGGAAAGGGAAAACAATGGGGCATGCTGTCTTCACAGTCAATATAAAAACTCAGGTTTTTCTTTCTTTTCCCCACACACTTTAATCACATCAAACTTGTAACCTGTTGGTATGTAGATGAATTTCATATGTATTTCAATTTTTACTTAATTTTCCCCCCATCATATTTGCTGTCCTCCTGTGTGATTACATCCTGAGTCCTAATTTCAGCACACACACACACACACACACACACACACACACACAGACACTGATTAGGAAATGTTACAGTTTACATCTTATCAATGAGACAACAAATTAGATTTAAGGCAGACATCTGAACACAGAGACAACAAGACAAGCTGGTTAGAATACATACTGTACATCAGGCCATTGAGACAACAAGAGAAGCTGCATTAAGACATCACACAGTCACATACAATTCATCTGACAATTGAAACAATAAGGTCAACTGGACATACATTTGAGCGTTGAGACAAGAAATTGGATTAGGGCATATACATTTGACCATTACACAAGACAAGCTGGATTGGGACACACACATTTTTTATTATATATGACCACTAAGACAACAACTGAACAAGACAAGCTGGACAGGACAAGCCATCTACCCATTCAGACAGCAAGAAAAGCTGGATTAGGACATACATACATCTGAATCTGATCAATGAGGCAGCAATCTCAGTTAGAACATATATCTGACAATGAATGAGACAACAAGACAAACTGGACTACACCATACATAAACTTGACAATGAGACAAGAAGACACACTGGATAAGACATGTATGAACAAGGAAAGGTGGACTCAGACATGAAGTGACCTCACAAGCTGCAGAAGAATGCAGATTTAAAAGATCTCACACACATGCAAGCAGTCCAAAAATATGTACAGGCCACACATTCCAGCACCAAATCTACAGACATATACCTCCATTTAACAAATTGATTTTTTTTAGTTGTTGTTGAAAATAAGTATCACTGACTTGCTGGCACTACCTACATTTTGTCCAAAAAGATGATAAACTTTTGATGGGTAACAGCACAGAAAAAAAATTTTAGAAAGGTTCTTTCCACTGGTAGATTTATTTACAATTTAGACAGCTTCTTTCCATCAGTAGATTTTTTTTTTTAACAATTTAGAAAGCTTCTTTCCATTAGTAGATTTTTTTTTTTCACAATTTAGAAGCTTTTTTCCATCAGTAGATTGTTTTTTTACAATTTAGAAAGCTTCTTTCCATCAGTAGGTTTTTTTTTTTTTTACAACTCAGAAGGCTTCTAAGTTCTTTCCATCAGTAGATTTTTTTTTTCTCAGTCTTCTGTTACAATACAACAAGCAACCTGTGGACATTGCTGACTTAATTTCTGTATCCATTCAATCTCTTATTATCTTAATCAGTTAATGCTCCCCAAGTCTTAATTTTCATCAGTGTTTTTCAGAATGGATCTATCAATGTCTGAATCCACTAAACCCACACTGAACAGCAAAAATATACACACTCATACGGTCACACTGTGTACTGTCTCTACCATAAAGTACTCTGTAATTATTTCCAGCTTTTGAACTCACAATTCATAAGAAAACCAGTGGATATTGCAGTTTCCTTTTTTTCTTCTGTGTGCCTTATATTTTGTGAAATCAGGTCTTGTTATCACTATATCAGTCTTGCTTATTGAGCTAACAAATGAAAAATGTAAACCTAACGTAACTTAATATCAGTCTTCCTTATCGAGCGAACAAATGAAATTTCTAAACCTAACGTAACTTTGTTATCAGTCTTTCTTGTTGGGGTAGCAATCTAACGTAACTTTGTGAGGCTAAGAATGTCCACAAGACCAAGAAGACGAAAAAGAAAAATTCAGCAAAGCCTCAGGCCAAGTTTGCCAGCTCAGCTGACCACGTCCGTCACCAACCTGTCCTTCTCCAAGAAATTCTATTTTTTCGTATCGCTTGTTGCTGTCCTCTGACATTGTGTGTTACTGTCTAACTGTTACAGACGTTGTGATTGCTAAAACTTTGCAAAATCACGACGATATTTTGGCGAGATTTAAACCACTCATGTGTGACAACGTGCTTTTGTTGTCCGAGGGTTGCCGTCTCAATATGCTTTTGTGAACTCTCCGATAAGAAGAAGTAATTAGGGGGAAGAACTTCGGTAATTTCCGTGTTCCTTCTGCCTCTGATTATCTCCCTTTTTTCCTCTTTCCCCCCCTTGATAGCGTACACACACACACACGCACACGCACGCACGCACGCACACACACACACACACACACACACACACACACACACACACCACCACACCTTAGACTATCAAACTTAAAAGAAAAATTTCTGTGCCACAAAACGAAAGAAACAAATAGGCTACAAGACAAAACTTGACGCGTTTTGACCTCTTTGGTCTTCTTCAGGCAAGACGAACAACATTCGAGACAATGAAAATCAAGCATCAAAATTGAGGAGAGAAGTGACTTTCTGTTGGTGCTTCGTTTTCAGTGTCTTGAATGTTGTTGAGAGCTTGAGTGCAGGAGATCTTCGGAGAAGCACCACCCCTGACCTCCCTCGCATTTATATGGTTGAATTTTTTCAGCGTATGTCACATCAACACTGTTAGATCCTGCATACATTGCCAGCTGTTAGGCCCTGCATACATTGCCAGCTGTTAGGCCCTACATACATGTCAGCTGTTAGGCCCTATACATACATTGCCAGCTGTTAGGCCCTACATACATTGCCAGCTGTTAGGCCCTGCATACATTGCACCTGTTAGGCCCTGCATACATTGCCAGCAATTAAGTTGACATAATCAGCATCCAACTTAGGTTTACGTCGAACATTCTAAGCGAACACTCCATCTTATTACAGTGTGTGTAGAGTGACGCACGGATGCTGTGCATACAGGCGAGCTCGGCGGAAGTGCGCCTAGCTTGAGAAGTGTTCACTGACGGTCAGATAAACAAGCAGACGAACTCAAGCAGTGCCCCGGCTCGAAGAGTACGTGTCTACTAATTTTTTTTTTTTTTTTCTCAGAAGCAACGTCGTGCTCAGGGTGTTACTGACACTAATGACAGACCAGTGCTAGGGCCTCCAGTGCACAGGAGACAGACTTGCCCTAGCATTGTAACAGAACAGCCCTGGACAGTTACGACGGCACAGACGGCTTCCACTGTACTACAACCACTATTTCCACTTTTTGAAAGAAATAAAATTTTTCCTCTGATCTCAGATTTTACAGATTTTTAACTAGAAGGTGTATTCTAAAGGGTTGTGTGAATGAGGGTTTGTGTGTGTGTTTTTTTTTTTCCCTTTTTGTGTGTGTGTGTGTTTTGTTGTTTTTGTTTTTTTGAATGACTTGATTTCAACACAGTGACAGCCCTGACATGGCCCTTTGCGGTCGGCTGGGCTATAAGCAACATGACCTTACCTTACCTCACTAGGCCTGGGAACTTTTGACACTGGTAGAGAGTCGGCCTCGGTCTTTGTAGTCGTGCCATTGATGGGCTTGGGATGAATCTTGATGAAGCCCTCAAGCCAGTGTCTGGACTGACCCGGTAAGGTGGAGTGCGTGTGTGTGAACGTGCAAAGTCTTCTTAAGTGTACAAACGAACATCTTCCAAATGTAGGGTAAACACTTTATCTGTCTAAGCGCAAATCAGTTAGTCGACCCTCTGGCCTAGTGCTGATGTCACTGGCGAGAAAACAGAGCTCAGCAGCTCCCGAGTACGTGTTTGCTCCCCCAGCACTGGGTACCCGCTGTATGTGTCGACCCACAAAGAGATGCCTCAGTGGTGTAGATGCTAACTGTATACGTCCTCCCAACCTCTAATGGTGCCATGACATTTAGCCCCAGCCCATGTGCGTTCGCTGTATGGCAGAGAACGATGCTGAAAGTGAACGTGGGAAGGCTGAGAATGCTGATGGTGGAGAACGATGCTGAAAGTGAACGTGGGAAGGCTGAGGATGCTGATGGCAGAGAACGATGCTGAAAGTGAACATGGGAAGGCTGAGAATGCTGATGGCAGAGAACGATGCTGAAAGTGAACGTGGGAAGGCTGAGAATGCTGATGGCAGAGAACGATGCTGAAAGTGAACGTGGGAGGCTGTGGATGCTGATGGCAGAGAACGATGCTGAAAGTGAACATGGGAAGGCTGAGGATGCTGATGGCAGAGAACGATGCTGAAAGTGAACGTGGGAAGGCTAAGGATGCTGATGGCAGAGAACGATGCTGAAAGTGAACATGGGAAGGCTGTGGATGCTGATGGCAGAGAACGATGCTGAAAGTGAACGTGGGAAGGCTGTGGATGCTGATGGCAGAGAACGATGCTGAAAGTGAACATGGGAAGGCTGTGGATGCTGATGGCAGAGAACGATGCTGAAAGTGAACGTGGGAAGGCTAAGGATGCTGATGGCAGAGAACGATGCTGAAAGTGAACGTGGAAGGCTGAGAATGCTGATGGTGGAGGACGATGCTGAAAGTGAACATGGGAAGGCTGAGGATGCTGATGGCAGAGAACGATGCTGAAAGTGAACGTGGGAAGGCTGAGAATGC
This sequence comes from Conus betulinus, assembly GCA_016801955.1. Classification (NCBI taxonomy): domain Eukaryota; kingdom Metazoa; phylum Mollusca; class Gastropoda; order Neogastropoda; family Conidae; genus Conus; species Conus betulinus. Next base: position 152,026 of record JADBJO010004005.1, on the reverse strand, counting down.
TGATGGCAGAGAACGATGCTGAAAGTGAACGTGGGAAGGCTGAGGATGCTGATGGCAGAGAACGATGCTGAAAGTGAACGTGGGAAGGCTGAGAATGCTGATGGCAGAAGGGGAGGCTCATGGAGTGGAAGCAAAAACTGTGAAGAAGGGGGAAGGGGGAGGGGGGATAGATAAAGGGGACGGGTCTGTGGAAGTGAAAGCAAAAGCAGTGTGAGGTGGTGGAGGGGGGGGGGGGGGGTAAGGGAAGGGGAGACAGTCTGTGACATGGGAGCAAAGACAGTGTTTGTTTAGTCTGTGGTGGGAGTTTGATAGTCTTTGAGACAACGACCATTCCATTTACATTGTATTTTCTGTGGTGGGAGTTAAAAGAAACTATAGGCTGTTCCTGTTGAGTGTTAGTTGCAGACGAGAAGATGTGTGAATGGAGGGAACATGAGAAGGGAGGGAACATGTGAATGGAGGGAGCATGTGAAGGGGGGTGGGGGACATGTGAAGGGAGGGAACATGTGAAGGGAGGGAACATGTGAATGGAGGGAACATGAGAAGGGAGGGAACATGTGAATGGAGGGAACATGTGAAGGGGGGTGGGGGGACATGTGAAGGGAGGGAACATGTGAATGGAGGGAACGTGTGAAGGGGAGGGGAACATGTGAATGAAGAGGACATGTGAAGGGAGGGGACATGTGAAGGGAGGAGACATGTGAAGGAAGGGGACATGTGATGGAAGGGAACATGTGATGGGAGGGACCATGTGAAGGGGGAACATATGAAGGGAGGGGACATGTGAAGGGAGGGAACATGAGAAGGGAGGGGACATATGAATGGAGGGAACATGTGAAGGGGAGGGGAACATGTGAATGGAGGGGACATGTGAATGGAGGGAACATGTGAAGGGAGGGAACATGTGGAGGGAGGGGACATGTGAAGGGAGGGACCATGTGAAGGGAGGGGACATGTGAAGGGAGGGACCATCTGAAGGGAGGGGACATGTCAAGGGAGGGGACATGTGAAGGGGACCATGTGAATGGAGGGAACATGTGAATGGAGGGAACATGTGAATGGAGGGGAACATGTGGAGGGAGGGGACATGTGAAGGGAGGGGACATGTGAAGGGAGGGAATATGTGAAGGGAGGGAACATGTAAAGGGAGGGAACATGTGGAGGGAGGGGACATGTGAAGGGAGGGAACATGTGGAGGGAGGGGACATGTGAAGGGAGGGGACATGTGAAGGGAGGGAATATGTGAAGGGAGGGAACATGTAAAGAGAGGGAACATGTGAATGGAGGGAACATGCGAAGGAAGGGAAACATGTGAATGGAGGGAACATGTGAAGGGAGGGAACATGTGGAGGGAGGGGACATGTGAAGGGAGGGAATATGTGAAGGGAAGGGACATGAGAAGGGGGGGGAACATGTGAAGGGAGGGAACATATGAAGGGAGGGAACATGTGAAGGGAGGGGACATGTGAAGGGGGAACATGTCAAGGGAGGGAACATGTGAAGGGAGGGGACATGTGAAGGGGAAACATGTGAAGGGAGGGGATATGTGAAGGGAGGGGACATGTGAAGGGAGGGAATATGTGAAGGGAGGGGACATTTGAAGGGGGAGGGGACATGTGAAGGGAGGGGATATGTGAAGGGAGGGAACATGTGAAGGGAGGGAAACATGTGAAGGGAGGGGAGGGAACATGTGGAGGGAGGGGACATGTGAAGGGAGGGGACATGTGAAGGGAGGGAATATGTGAAGGGAGGGGACATGTGAAAGGGAACATGTGAAGGGAGGGAACATGTGAAGGGAGGGAACATATGAAGGGAGGGGACATGTGAAGGGGGAACATGTGAATGGAGGGAACATGTGAAGGGAGAAAACATGAGAAGGCAGGGAACATGTGAATGGAGGGGACATGTGAAGGGAGGGGACATGTGAAGGGAGGGGACATGTGAAGGGAGGGACCATGTGAAGGGAGGGGACATGTGAAGGGAGGGAACATGTGAAGGAGGGACCATGTGAAGGGAGGGGACATGTGAAGGGAGGGGGCATGTGAGGGGAGGGGACATTTGAAGGGTGGGACCATGTGAAGAGAGGGACCATGTCGAGGGAGGGACTATGTGAAGGGAGGGAACGTGTGAAGGGAGGGGACATGTAAATGGATGTCTCTTCAATAACATTGCTCAAGTCGCGCACTCCCGGCTGGGAGGTCGTGGGTTCGAATCCCATCAGAAGTCATGTGGGTTTTTCTGCCCCGACCGGCTCCTACCCAGAGTTGAGTTTGCTGCGGACTCAGTTGGGAAGACTGGGACCACACAGTCGAGTTTCATCCACTTAATGGATGCGTTCTGAGAGTGTTGCTCAAATTTCCTGACCAACACTGCAGGTGTCTGTATCTCTCGGGCCTGGTTGACGCCGGGATATATTATGAAAGGAAGCGTAGAGTACAGCCCTGTCATGTAGTCTCAGACCGAAATGGAAATCCGTAGCATCATCATAATCATCCTCATTCTCATCGATCAGCATAAAAAAAAAAGTCTCAAATTCTGTGGCCCTTCATGCCCTGCTCTCATGGTGACCTCAGTTTCGATGTCCTCTCCACGTCTGTGGCCTTGGTTTGGTTCCGTCGGGGTCACCGGTATCGGCGGTCCATGGGGCTGTCGTTGGGACGGACGTGGTGGCGCCCTCCGGAGGGAGAGCTCACTCACGCACGCCGGCTCCGCGACTAAGCAATTATTGTCGTTAGTAGGGGGCTTAGTAGGTGGTGTCCTGCGTATGTTAGATCAGAAACAGGCGCCACTGAACACCACTGAAGTGACTCGGCGGCAGTGCAGTGTCTCCTCCGGTGGGTGGCCTCTTGACGACTTGACATTGACTACTGCCTGTGGGTTGCCGGTGCGGGGCTGCGGCGGGGCCGACTGGGCCGTGGCTGTGGACGGACGGGGTGTCGGAATGAGCGGCGTGTCCGTTATCTTCATCTTCATGAAAAGTCTCCAATTCTCAGGCCCTCGTGCAATCCTCTAGTGGTGATCTCAGTGTCAGTTTCCACTGCCTGTTCATGCTTTGGAGAGTTTGGTAACAGCAATTTCATAGGAACATCATGGTCAGGAACTGCGCCAAAGCTTCTTGTGGTGTTATTTGTGTTTGTATGTGAAAAGAGCAATGGAAAACATCATTTACCCATGGAAGCAACTGGAAACAAATAGATTTTCAAAGTCTTGTTTACCCTCTTGTGTTTTTGGCCCATCTAGTCACAGAAATTGTGCACTTTGCATATAGCGAACATCATTGAACGAAGTGAACAAATAACACAAGGCGCTATCACCTGGAGGCTGGTCAGTTGTCTCAGAGGGCAGACTGGTCGGCGGCGGCGTCACATGTGGAGGTGTCTTGAGGGCACACGCCTCGTAGATTTTGTAATGACTCATGAGTGTCATTGTTTAATATGAAGTCAAGGCCATGGTGGTCTGTGACAGGCATAGCAAACCTCCAGCTAAGATACTGTGAAATGAAATGATAAAAGGAAAAACGAAGCTTAATGATCCTGCGTGTAAAGATGCTTTCTAAATAGATTAAAACAAGATTAATTCAGGTTTTCTTTTACAGAATTTCTCCCCAGTTAACCTATTCAGAATGGTTTATTATTTCTCTTTTTTTTTGTTGTTTAAATTGAGAGGGGCACAGGCATAGAATATGTCTTACAATTGGACATGAGATCACAGAGATAGTAAAAGATTATTGTGGCATTGTTGATGCCAAGGCCAGGAATGAAACCAGCGTTACAGATCTGTGAGAATGCGGGCATCATGTCTGCTTAAGACTTTTGATTGCACTGTTTGAGGTCATTTTGTATTGAAAAAGTACACATGGGTCTGCAAGGACCTCCTGGTTAATATCTCATATTGGAAACGTGTGTGTGTGTGTGTGAAATCATGTTAAACTATTTCATGTAAATAGAGTAACATTAATTTTGTTAACTAAAAGGGGGAACTCTCTTCTCTCTGTCTGTTTAGTTGTGTGTCAACGTTGCACAAGATCTGACAGTCAGTGGATGGACGTGGCAGTGCCCCACAGTGGGGTCTGCTCACTCATGCCGACACTGCAGAGCAGCAAATGAAACATCAGTTTGGGGCTGTGTAGGTCACGTGGTGTCCTGTGTGAATGTTGCAGAACCAGTGCCACTGACCACCGCCACAGTGATGCCCCTTGTGGGCTGCCTGATCGCCACTGGTTGCTCCTTGTGGATTGCTGGCATTGAGGTTGTACTGTGAAGCACATAGATGTGGCTGTGTGGGGGATGTCTGTGTGGGAATTCGGCAAAGGGTGGAATGGGGGGCTTGGAAGATCAGCTGGCTAGAAAACAACAGCAACAACTACAGACACAGACACACGCACGCACACATGCACATACACACACATAGATGAAAGAGTGAGAGAGAAGAACAGATTTATCTGTTTTTTTTTTTCCCTCTCTGTGTTCAGTTGCAGTTTGATGTGTGATTCTTCAATTCAACAGGTCAGGGCAAACCATCAAGACAGCTGTGTATTATTGTTGTTTTCAAGCACACTGAGACAGACAAGAGCTGACATCCAGACAACCCTGTACTGTACATGGAACAAATAAAGTCAGTGGAACCAACCAGTCATAACAGAACTTGAATGCAGTCTTTGTACGGGCATCCACCTGCCAGCCGGTGTACACCCACACCTTTCATTACCAGGTAAAACAGGCAGAGAGACGGACCAGTCTTACTGTCCTTTCCTTACCAGGTAAAACAGGCAGAGAGACGGACCAGTCTTACTGTCCTTCCTTACCAGGTAAACGGCAGAGAGACGGACCGGTCTTACTGTCCTTTCCTTACCAGGTAAACGGGCAGAGAGACAGACCAGTCTTACTGTCCTTTCCTTACCAGGTAAAACGGGCAGAGAGACGGACCAGTCTTACTGTCCTTTCCTTACCAGGTAAACGGGCAGAGAGACGGGACCAGTCTTACTGTCCTTTCCTTACCAGGTAAAACGGGCAGAGACGGACCAGTCTTACTGTCCTTTCCTTACCAGGTACAACCGGCAGAGAGACGGACCAGTCTTACTGTCCTTTCCTTACCAGGTAAAATGGGCAGAGAGACGGACCAGTCTTACTGTCCTTTCCTTACCAGGGTAAAACAGGCAGAGTGACGGACCAGTCTTACTGTCCTTTCCTTACCAGGTACAACCGGCAGAGAGACGGACCAGTCTTACTGTCCTTTCCTTACCAGGTACAACCGGCAGAGAGACGGACCAGTCTTACTGTCCTTTCCTTACCAGGTAAAAAACAGGCAGAGAGACGGACCAGTCTTACTGTCCTTTCCTTACCAGGTAAAACAGGCAGAGTGACGGACCAGTCTTACTGTCCTTTCCTTACCAGGTACAACCGGCAGAGAGAGACGGACCAGTCTTACTGTCCTTTCCTTACCAGGTAAAAAACAGGCAGAGACACGGACCAGTCTTACTGTCCTTTGGTTGTCTAAGAACATTGAAAATCAGATTGGTTTGAGTTACGTAATATGAAAGATATGAGTTTGTGCATTCTGGATTTTAAAAAAAAAAGAGAAAATAGTGATGGAAACACATCACCACCAAACGTGGCAGAAATGTGTTTTACTTCAGATGTAAATGTTTTCATTCTTGCATCATACTTCAACATCCTTAAGTGAAAAAATTATGTGATCTAAACACAAGCAACAAACGTCTGCATGGTTATAGGGTTACATGTGACTGTTATACCAGGTATCGTCAAAACCACTGAGGAACACATTTTAGTTTCAATTTGTTTAAAACAGATCAGCAGACTGGTCTACAAGGAATATTTCTTTTTACAAGTTATCACTTGTTTAATCAATGGAGATGACATTACTGGATGCTAACCCGTATGTGTTGGTGAAACAAATCCTATTACCAGACATCCTCATCCCTGTATTACATACACATTATTGAACCTGCAGTCTTCAAAGGAAGACCACTCAAAATAAACATTGATAGGCTTCACACCAGATCAAGACAATTAACAGCAAAAATGCTGAATTTGCAGACTCAATGAAATCAAGGGGTGATACGCGATATGCTGTGACTGGGCAGTTTGATTTATCAAGACATATGGAATTCCACTTAGATTGGTTGTGTGTCAACACAGATACGGGCCAAGACACTGCTGCTTGGATTCATGGTATTGTTAGTTACGTGCACACACATGTACATTCACACACACACATGCACACACACAAATTTGCAGGCACTCAAGCACTCAACACACACACACACACACACACACACACACACACACACACGTTTTGTACTGTTTACATAATGGTTTTAGTTTTTTGGCAACTTATTCCCTACCCATACCTTTTCGTTTTACTTTTCTACCCTTTACTGGCTGCTTTGAGGTGCTGTTAGATTCTGGTCTTGAAACCCTTGGTGGTGAGAGCACCACACAGTATTATAGACTGTGTCTACATCTTCATTTCATGCACAGGAGCCAGACACAACAGCCGCGTCTCCCTGACAACATGTCCGATCCAGTGGACAAACAGCCTTCGAGCAGGCCATATGAATGGTTCCGTCTTCAAGATGGGTTATGATGTTCCCATAGGCTGCTAGTGAAGGATTTTATATTTATATATTCCCTGACTTTTCATTCTTAGTTTTATTTCTTGCCCCATTCCTTCTCTCCCCACCTCCACTTAAAAAAAACCCAACTTTTGCAAGTCATTATTGTAATGAAGGAGGAATTGTTAGCCTACACTTGATTTCCCCACTACTAAAATTGTTCAACACACACACACACACACACACACACACACCCCCACACTTGCCTTTCACATTTATTCAAACCCAGAGCACAAACATTTTTGGCTCAAAGGAAGACAAATTCCAGTTGTATGGTTATTTTTTTCCACGCTGCATGATAATGACAAGATCAACACATTTATCACCACATTTACAGCAATAAGTGACAGGATACACATATCAACACACTGTCAACATTTACACAGCAATACCTAACTGGACTTTGGTCACCACATACCAAGTAATGTGTAACTGGATGCATTGGTCACCACATCGTCATCACATACTGAGTAATGTGTAACTGGGTACCAGATAACCCTTGACAAGAATTATCATGTTACACAGTGCCCTTTTTTCTTCTTCAGAACATTTTGTGGTTAACATTAAAAAAAATCAGGGCCATGGTTTTTACTATTCATTTTGAAATTCAATAGAAGTACTGATAAAATCGACCAGTCCCATCCTTCCCTCTCCTTCGATGATACACCTGACAAACGATCTTAGCAAATGTTAAAAATACAAGGCAAAATTAGGAGCATGATTTTCCCCATTTTGTTTGACATTTCATAGAAGTACAGATACACAAACTGCTGTCTGCAGACACCTGACAAAAGATCCCGGCAAACAGTGAAAGAATAAAGGCAAAATGAACTCACTGTACCCTTCCCTCCCCTGAGGTTATCACCTGTTTTCAGGTCACTCATCTGAACAGGCTGTGGTGTTAGGGCTGAAGATCTACAGAGTTTGAAGTACTCCTCATACAGCCAGGTTTTCTTCTGCAGTTATTACCATGAAAATTGTGAGTCTGGCATTCTGTTTGCCCAGGTTTTTTTCCGCAGTTATTACCATGGAAATCGTGAGTCTGATGTTCTGTTTGCCCAGGTTTTCTTCCACTGAAACTGCTACAAAGATCCTGATAGTCTAAAATACTGTTCTCTACACAGGCCAGGTTTTCTCACACAGTTGAGTTACCATGAAGATAATGACAGTCTGAAATACTGTTCTCTACACAGGCCAGGTTTTCTCACACAGTTACCATGAAGACAATGACAGTCTGAAATACTGTTCTCTACACAGGCCAGGTTTTCTCACACAGTTACCATGAAGACAATGACAGTCTGAAATACTGTTCTCAACACAGGCCAGGTTTTCTCACACAGTTACCATGAAGATCCTGATAGTCTGAAATACTGTTCTCAACACAGGCCAGGTTTTCTCACACAGTTACCATGAAGATAATGACAGTCTGAAATACTGTTCTCAACACAGGCCAGGTTTTCTTGCACAGTAATTGCCAAGAAGATCATGAGAACTTGAAGTAGTGTCCACACAGGCCAGATTTTTTCCACACACTTATCCTCCTGAAGATCCAGACGATCTGCAGTACTGCTATCTGCACAGGCCCACCTCTCTTCCTCAGTAATGACAAAAACATTCTTAAAGTAGAACACTGAATTCTTCCAAAGTGAGAACTGAGAATATTACTTTAACTCCATGCTACTGCTTGACACACAGTTCACTCAAGGTATGTGCAATACATCAAGCACTGGCTTAACGTAGAAGTTTTGTTCAGGCACACATGCTTGAGTTCAGTAGAAACAACAGAGGTCATTAGTTCCACCATTTAACTGTATGCAGTCATTTCCTATAGACTGTGAATGGCATAGTATTCTCACTGGCAGAACGGAAACAGTGGTCTGAATTCACTACACACTGAATTCAGACCACCATTTCCATTCTGCCAGAGACAGGGGTGAAAAACGCCTGTGTTCCACAAGTGACTGCAGAGCAAGGGGCAGTAGGGGTGAAAAACGCCTGTGTTCCACAAGTGACTGCAGAGCAAGAGGCAGTAGGGGTGAAAAAAGAAGCCTGTGTTCCACAAGTGACTGCAGAGCAAGAGGCAGTAGGGGTGAAAAAACGCCTGTGTTCCACAAGTGACTGCAGAGCAAAGAGGCAGTAGGGGTGAAAATGCCTGTGTTCCACAAGTGACTGCAGAGCAAGAGGCAGTAGGGGTGAAAAAATGCCTGTGTTCCACAAGTGACTGCAGAGCAAGAGGCAGTAGGGGTGAAAAACGCCTGTGTTCCACAAGTGACTGCAGAGCAAGAGGCAGTAGGGGGTGAAAAACGCCTGTGTTCCACAAGTGACTGCAGAGCAAGAGGCAGTAGGGGTGAAAAACGCCTGTGTTCCACAAGTGACTGCAGAGCAAGAGGCAGTAGGGGTGAAAAACGCCTGTGTTCCCACAAGTGACTGCAGAGCAAGAGGCAGTAGGGGGTGAAAAACGCGCCTGTGTTCCACAAGTGACTGCAGAGCAAGAGGCAGTAGGGGTGAAAATGCCTGTGTTCCACAGTGACTGCAGAGCAAGAGGCAGTAGGGGTGAAAATGCCTATGTTCCCACTAGCAACTGCACAGTAACTGGCAGTGGACCCCACCTCTCGGCCTAATCCATCTGCTGTACAGCATTGCATTTCATGGCACAGTTAATAAAAATCTAGTATGTCAGGGACACAATCTTCATAATTAAGCCAAGTACACATAATGCATTTCAAAATCCAGAAATTAGTGACAATAACAAAAACAGTAATTCTTGTTACCAGTGTTTAATCAGAAATGATTGTACTTCAAAATTTTTCAGTGTCTGAAGAGAATCTAATCGCAGAGGGTAGTGCAGCCTTTCTTTCTTTTTTACTTTTAAAGAAAGTCATGGTAACACAGGCACAGATCTGTTCTGAGTGCACACATGGTTCAATTCAGTCAAAAATGCTCACAGAATTTTTTTATGTCCAACTCTCAACCTCTCCTTTCAACCTTATCATAAACCTAACTAGCTATTTTTTCCATACACACACACACAGGCACACACACACACACACACACACATACCACTCACACACACAGTGGAAATAGGTCAAACCAAAATCTGCCCACAAACACAAACACCTGAAAACATGCACCCCACAGGCACTTTCAATTACACAATCACTCTGAGTTATTTAATCCTCTTCGCTGACGCAGCCACTGAAACCACTGTCCTCCATCACAACAGAATAGTTTCATTTTCTATCAGTAATTGCCTAGAATAAGTACCATTTACACTTAGCTCTGCCAGTTCGCTTGTACGGCCCCAAACCGACACAGACCAATATGACATCTTTCCATGATGCAGTCGTCCCCCTTTTACAAGGAAATTGCATTGTGACTGCTTCCTCTGTCGTCGGGTCCACCTGTAGCATGTGTGGACAGGTTGGGATGAAAACAAGGTAGTCACACTGGTGGTGACGGTGACCCTTGACTCAAGGCAAAATACAAATCAGCACACAGAACACGGCACACTCCTCCACACTTCTTGAACACACACTATGAAACAGACAGGGGAATGTTCAACATAGGTCTGGTTTGGACATCACAAATAACACATCCGACACTGGCCAAAACAATTCTCCATAGACGACTGTTAGCAGAACAATGGTAATGGAGACAGAAGTGGAGAAGATTGTTTGTCTTGGTATTCGTCTGACTTTACTCAAGTTTAAAAGCTTGTGCCAGTCTTGAATGAAAGTTACTCCGAGTTATGTTTTCTTATGGGAGCAAGAGTTACCCTACTTGTTTATTGTCTACCGTTCCCTGCCTCATTTCATGTTCAAATTCGAAGTAAGAATAGTTCAGGCACAGAGAAAAGCAGAGAGAGAAAGAAAAGGAGTAAGGGCTGGGCGCAGGGGGTGAAGGTGAAGGGATGAGGTCAAGGAGTGGCCCCAATCTCTTCAACCACAAATAATGCTCTGTGTGCTTAGTTCTATATTGCCTTGTTTTCAGTAAGGTGCAGTCTTTTGTCTGTTTCAGTAAGTAAGCTGCAGTCTATTTCTGTCTGTTTTCAGTGAGCTGCAGTCTATTTCTGTCTGTTTTCAGTAAGCTGCAGTCTACTTCTGTCTGTTTTCAGTGAGCTGCAGTCTATTTCTGTCTGTTTTCAGTAAGCTGCTGTCTATTTCTGTCTGTTTTCAGTAAGCTGCAGTCTATTTCTGTCTTTTTTCAGTAAGCTGCAGTCTATTTCTGTCTCCTCATCTCTACTCTGAGCAACATGCTTTCACTGACGTAGGAAAACATACAAAAAAAAAGGACATCCTGTTTGTGGCAAATTCTGGTGAAAACCTCAAGAGCCCTGCACAGCTTCCACAACATTCAGAAACTGCTGGTCACTGAGTCCCTCATCCATCCTCTCTGTCGTCACTGTGGCGTCTTGCTGTCTGGCTGCTCCACTTTGCTGCTGCTGCTGCTGCCTTTTCTCTATGTCTTTCCAACGTCTCTGGAAATGTCATGGAGGGGGGGCTGGTGTCTTTGGAGGTCGGACTGTGCTCTGATTCGTCAAGTTCCAACAGCTGATTGTTCCTGTTGGTGAGACTGGAGTAGATCGTCATGGCCTGTCATAGAGACAGTAAGGTCAACAAGGGAGACAATATGTAAATGAACACAAAGAAAAAAAAACGCTTGAATCATCTTCACATATACAAACATATCCACAACCATGATTGGGGTGAAAAAAGTCATGTACTGCCATGGGCCCTGGTGTAGACAGAGCACTCTGTAAGCAGTGACAGCAGCATACAGAGTTCTTTGCCCTTGACATGATCACACTGCATCAACCATTTCTGCTCTGCATCAATCTGTGGTATGAGTCATCACGAAAAAAGAAATACAGTCATTATCATCATAATATGAATGACCACACTGCATCAACCATTTCCCCTCTATCTCGATCTGTGGTTTGAGTCTTGTGAAAAAAGGAATATCATTATCATTATCATATTTATTGACAGTACTTACCTAGTGCCTATCCTCTGTTCGAGACCAAACTCCCAGTGCTGTACAATCCTCACTCTCATTTACAAAACAGGCTGCCTACCTGGGTAGAGCCGACTGAAGAGCTGCCCTACATTAGGTCATTTTCTGCATCAGTCAGTCTGCCAGACACTCAGTTTTTTCATTCATATTTTAATATTTCAGTCCATGTTGTAAGTAACATGTCATCCATACCAATGGCCAGACTGGTTTTCTCTTCCAAAAGTTGGTGATGGAATTTCACCTGTATGCAATATCTTATAGGTGTGTTCGCACACAGACATTTTCAGGAAGAGGCGTCAGAACCATATCAACTGTGAGGGGAAAATCCATCTGTACTAAAACAGCCTAGCAAAGATCCGAACCCATAACCTCAGGATTACCAGGATCTGTAGTCCTGTGCTATACTAACATAGTTATTCTGTAAGCAAGCACCAACCAAGTGACCCAAATATGTAAATATTTTGACCTGAAAATGAGAGAACTGTGTTGTCTGAATGTGTGTCTACAGGTTAAAACACTGTTAACAACTTGGCATAACTGACAAAACACTACTCTTAGTTTTAACATTAACCTCATTAATCATTTAGCATGCATTCATATAACACACGAATAAATGAAAGATGTTATAAGTTTGCACACTGAATGCAATGGACATGTTGTTAAGTTTGCAGATTGAATGCAATGGACATGTTGTTAAGTTTGCTGACTGAATGCAATGGACATGTTAAGTTTGCAGATTGAATGCAATGGACAAGTTGTTAAGTTTGCAGACTGAATGCAATGGACGTGTTGTTAAGTTTGCAGATTGAATGCAATGGACATGTTTAAGAGTTTGCAGATTGAATGCAATGGACAACTTAAGTTTGCTGATTGAATGCAATGGACATGTTGTTAGTTTGTAGATTTGAATGCAATAGACATGTTGTTAAGTTTGCTGACTGAATGCAATGGACGTGTTGTTAAGTTGCAGATTGAATGCAATGGACATGTTGTTAAGTTTGCAGATTGAATGCAATGGACATGTTGTTAAGTTTGCAGACTGAATGCAATGGACATGTTGTTAAGTTTGCAGACTGAATGCAATGGACATGTTGTTAAGCGATATGAAATCCATTCCTGCTGTCTGTTTAGCGCCTAATGAGGAACTTAGAGCTGTCAGCACGTGTGAAGACAATGGACAATGATAGTCAGGCAGGGATACAATGATAATGAAGTACAGTACAGTCACCATGGAGACAATGGACCAATGATAACTAGGCAGGGACACAATGATAATGAAGCGTGGAATGAAGTACAGTACAGTCACCATGGAGACAATGGACCAATGATAGCCAGGCAGGGACAATGATAATGAGGAGCAGCCCACGAATAAGGCATCATGGGAAGATCTGCCATCAACACCATGAAGACACTGGACTAATGATAAAAGGGGAGGAGCACAAACGATCAATCAGCATGGATGAGGGTTTGCCTTTACACAAAGTGGAGGAGGAAGGATGGGGCCAGGAGGGGATAACTCTTTTCAATTTCAGGGTGGACGGGGACATTTCTAAGCTTGTTAGTCTGCAAAGTCAGCGCCACTGACAACATGGATGTCTGTAAACAGTTGTTTTGGTGACGATGTGCTGGGACAACTTTGTCATCTGCTCATTCATAATAACATAGTCACTGTGTGTGTGTGTGTGTGTGTGTGTGTGTGTGTGTGTGTGTGTGTGTGTGTGTGTGTGTGTGTGTGTGTGTGTGTGTGTGTGTGTGTGTGTGTGTGTGTGTGCGCGCGCGTGTATGCAACGTTTGTGTAGGTGTGTGTGTGTGTGTGTGCATGTGTGCGTGCGTGTTTGTGTAGGGGTGTGTGCGTGTAGGTGTGTGCGTGTGATGTGTGTGTGTGCGCGTGTGTGTGTGTGTGTGTGTGTGTGTGTGTGTGTGTGTGTGTGTGTGTGTGTGTGTGTGGGGTGTGTGTGTGTGTGGTGTGTGTGGTGTGTGTGTGTGTGTGTGTGTGCGACTGTGTTGTTCAGCCCATGGCCATAGCACTGACCTGGGTCACCATGGAAGACACGTCCCCCGTGTTGGATGGCAGGATGACTGTGTTGTTGTCTCTTGGCCAGATTGCCAAACGCCGACACGTATTGCTCTGCCACGCTCATTGACACTGCGTTCATCCCATTCTGCACACACAACACACACAGTTAAACTCAACATGTGTGTGCGTGTGTGCCCACAAACACATGTACACACATAGAGCTGAACTCGTACATATAGACACAGACTGTCACATACACATACAAACATACTTACACTTATAGCCATACATGTATGCATGTATATACAGAAACACATACAGAGCCCTACAATGTGTTGGCCATAAGAGTGAACCTTAACTCAGGAACCAATCCATGGACAAATCTTAAATAATGTCAGCGAACCACCCAGAACGTGGACAAATGAGTCACAAGAAAACACAATGCGTTTTTCGACCTCTTAGGTCTTCTTCAGTTGAAACAAAAACAAATAAAATAACAAAAATGCACACTTAGCTTTGATCTCTTCAGACTTGAGCAAATCGCCCAGAGAAACGTGGACAAATGAGTCACAAGACAAAACACAACGCGTTTCGGCCTCTTAGCTTTGATCGCTTCAGAGTTGTGTGTTGTGTTGTGTGGCACAATTCTTTGTGCAAGAGTACATTTATTTAAGATTTGTTTACATTTCCGCCTGCAGTCGTCTCACTTTGCAACTCAATCCATGGACATCACATAAACCAGGCAGTCACCTGTGCAAAGGTGGCGATGTCATCGCACACAACACTGCTGTTGGTGTGTTCACCTGTGTATCAGCAACACGACACAAAGCTACTGAATGTGTTTTACACAAAACTTCGAACACAGACAAAATGTGATCCACAGACAAATGCCCCAATTTTGCTCTGCATCAAAGGACCGATCAGGAATGTTTCTTTGTTCACTGCATCAGAGGATTGATCAGGATGTTTCTTTGTTCACTTCAACACTGCATCAAAGAACTGATCAGGAATGTTTCGTTGTTCACTTCAACACTGCATCAAAGGATTGATCAGGAATGTTTCCTTGTTCACTTCAACACTGCATCAAAGGATTGATCAGGAATGTTTCTTTGTTCACTTCAACACTGCATCAAAGGATTGATCAGAATAATTCTTTGTTCACTTCAACACTGCAAAGGATTGATCAGGAATGTTTCTTTGTTCACTTCAACACTGCATCAAAGGATTGATCAGAAATGTTTCTTTGTTCACTTCAACACTGCAAAGGATTGATCAGGAATGTTTCTTTGTTCACTTCAACACTACATCACAGGATTGATCAGGAATGTTTCTTTGTTCACTTCACTTCAACACTGCATCAAAGGATTGATCAGGAATGTTTCTTTGTTCACTTCAACACTGCACAACAGGGCTTTCTTCTTCTTCTTCTTTTCTTTCTTTTTTTTTCCCAACATAAATTTCTTAGGATATATGCATGGATCTTAACTGAAAGAAAAGGGTAGCTTATGCAATGTACTGGTATCTACAAACACAAAAGATCTGGTGCCGATCCAAATCTATTAAAACATGGATCCCACGAGCACCATGACTGCAAGAATGTGGTTTTATCATTCTTAATGCTGTGGGTTCAAACCTGAGTCAGGGTTTGATCAACTTGAAGAAGACTGTTCAACCTTCAGGGAGACGTGCGCTAAGAGCCCTTCCACTTCCTTAGAAATAATCTAAAAATATTCTGACACACTTCACAGAGCACACACATAAAATCCACATGCATGATACCATGCACATATATCATCACAGCAATGACAAATGAAATACAATTCGGAAATTATTTCTCTAACTGTGCTCTTGCACAAAGAATTATGCCACGCAACGCACACACACACACGCGCACACACATACACACAGACACACACCATTTTCTACAGCAATAGTTCTGATGTTTACGTCACACACTCCCCTCCCTTCCCCTCCCCTCCCAACACATACACACACACACAACAACAGGGCACGCACACACATTTTCTACAACAGTTCTGTTATTTACTACATAACACACCCCCCCCCCCCACCACCCCAAACCAAACACAGGCATAGACAATTTTCCACACTAGTTCTGATGCTTATGTCACCCACTCCCCCACACATACCAGCCCCCTCACTCACCTTCTGTGACAAGGCAGTGGAGACTCGATCAATGGCGGCAGCTTTGGCGTTGGCTCTGGTCAGCAAGGCTTGGGCATCACCTGTCCACAGGTAAGACATCAAGAAAGGTATGGTAAGGTAATGTTGCTTGTGGCCCAGCCGACCAAAAAAAAAAACCTTAACAAACCTCATTCACACAGCTCTGAGACATCATGAAAGAAAGACCAGGAACGAATCATGACGTCCATTACACTGACAACTGATCAACATGGATGACAAGGATGGAGAAAGAGTACAACAGCACCTCCACTGAGGAGCAAACACCACGTACCTGTGGCTGGTTGATCTGCTCTGCCTTGATGGCCTCAGAATTCAGGATGCGAGCTTGCTTCTTGCCCTCCGCCACGTTGATCTCCGCTTCCCGCACACCTGGCAGACAACAACACATGACACCGGTGCGACACCGGTGTATTTTCAGTTGTTTGTGTGCTTTTTCATCATCTGTGGTGTGGCCTTTTGTAGCTCAGTCCTATCTTTAGCAGTCTCTTTTTTTTTTTTTGGTGTGGTTGGTTTTTTTTGCAATGTTTTATTTATTACCTTCTGTCATGATGACTTTTTATCAATCGCACTTAGTTCATAAGTGAACCAAACCACATGTGTGAAAGAAAACTGACAGAATAATTGGAAGTTACACTTAGTGTTGTTATTGTTAGTTCATCTCTGCTAAACAAGACCAATTCCCAAGAGGCTTTGCAAGATGTGCAGACTGATGCTGTGGATAATGTGCAATTTCCATCTTCTTTCCCGCATTACCCTGGGCTGGAGTGCCCCCTATGATATGGGTTGCTAAACATTCTATGCATTGTCAAGCTTTATTGTGAATACAGATGTTTGTCCTGAAGTTCAAAGGATACTAACACCAGTTTTTGTGGTATTTCATTGTGATTTTAGTGCTATAGTTTTGTTTATGTTCTGAAAGTGTCTGTTTTTCAAACAAAACATTCATCATTATGTATATTTTTGGTCTACTCATTGCAAACACAAAATCAAACTGTTGTGATATCTGGCTGTAGCCAAGGATATAACAAGAAAATTTCCCAAGTATCTAAGATATATATCAAGAATTGAAAGAGCAGTGGGCATATCAGTGAACCTACCTAAGAAAACAAAATTGTGTCCCTTGATACCTGGATTGTACTGTACCCCAGAAAATGTATGCATAAATTCATCATATAAAACAATTGTGGGTTGTAAATCCACAACCAAATATTTACACAGGTGTTCAGTAAACACTAAAACCACTTTTTGCTGGGTTTGTATGTTTTTTGTTTTGCTGCTGCGGGGTTTTGTATGCTTGCAAAATATAATTTTTTTTTAAACTTGAATTATAAGGTTATTTATTATACTTTGAATGAACAAAATCAAATATCATTTGCAGATATTATAGCCCTGGGTATAAGAAAAAAACATGCCAAACATGTAAGAGATATCTCTACAAATAAATGACCACTGATCAAATTAGTGAACCTACCGCAAAAAAAAGTCAAATTTTGCTCTGGCACACAGAAGTACAAAACTGATACAAAATATCGCAGACAAGGGGTTAATATCCCTCTCTTCAGTCACAAATTTCAACTAAATGCTAGCCACTTTAACCCATGTTGCCACAAAGCTGATTGTGGGTCACAGCAAGACAGACTTCTTGTGAGGCTTCAATGAGGCAGAAACCAGCAGTGTTTGGGAGACTTTTATGCATTGGACGACGACTACAGATCACAAAATGATTACCTTTTCAAGTATCTTAACATAATAATTACACAAAAAAACACAGTTTCTTTCACAAACAATCTTTATTTCATGCACTAACATGCATACTGCAGGGCCAAGTCAGTCTCTACAAAAGAAGAAAAATGATCAATTTCAGCTGAAATTTCTCATCCAATGGCAAAAATCTTCCAAATGGTGGACTGTTTTAATCAATGTTCCACTTAATGTAGTAAAATCGTTGATCTGTATTTATATAAGTGGAAACCTGTTCCAAGAAGACAGGCCAGTAGGCTCTAACTGGCCATGGAGCATGAGGAGGTAGCAGCGTTGAACACAAGGCTGGACACAAGCTGAAGAAGCACACAGACATATGCCCAAACTGACCTGTGGGCATGTGTGTATTCATTAGGCCAGTCACCCTACCTCCCTATAAAGCCCCCCTCAACAAACACTTCACTTTCATGAGGTTTTGAAGGTTATTGTTCATCAGCTCCACTGTTGCAACAGCAGTAAAAAACACCACATGGCACGCTTCCACACAATGTAGTCCTCTTCATCACTCACACTTTGATGGTGTAGTAATGAATGAAAAACGACTTGCCTTCAGACTCCAAAATGGCGGCCCGTTTTTTCTCTCTCTGCCCACCTGCATCTGCATGGCCTCCTGTACCCGTGAGGGCAGTTTGATGTCCCCTGCCCACAACGTCATATCATCAATCATCATCCTGTACCCATGAGGGCAGGGTGATGTCCCCTGCCAACATTGTTGCATTATCTTGGTCAGTTATTATCATTCAACACAACACATCTGCATGGCCTCCTGTACCTGTGAGGGCAGGGTGATGCCCCCTGCCAACATTGTTGCATCTTGGTCAGTTATTATCATTCAACACAACACATCTGCATGGAATCCTGTACCCGTGAGGGCAGGGTGATGTCCCCTGCCAACATTGTAGCATTATCTTGGTCAGTTATTATCATTCAACACAACACATCTGCATGGAATCCTGTACCTGTGAGGGCAGGGTGATGTCCCCTGCAACATTGTAGCATGATCTTGGTCACTCATCATTCAACACAACACATCTGTATGGCGTCCTGTACCCGTGAGGGCAGGGTGATGTCCCCTGCCACACATTGTTGCATTTCTTGGTCACTCATCATTCAACACACACACATCTGCATGGCCTCCTGTACCCGTGAAGGCAGGGTGATGTCCCCTGCCAACATTGTTGTATTATCTTGGTCACTCATCATTCAACACAACACATCTGCATGGCCTCCTGTACCTGTGAGGGCAGGGTGATGTCCTCTGCCAACATTGTAGCATTATCTTGGTCAGTTATTATCATTCAACACAACACATCTGCATGGCCTCCTGTACCTGTGAGGGCAGGGTGATGTCCCCTGCCCACATTGTATTATCTTGATCAGTCATTATCATTCAACATATTTGCATGGCCTCCTGTACCCATGAGGGCAGAGTGATGTGTCCCCTGAAGAAGACGAGATTACTTAAAAGAAAATAAAACAAAAAAAAAATCATATTGAAAAGGCTGTGCCAGTCTTGAATAAATATTAATTTGTATGTGTTCATTCCTCCAGTTGTTGCTGCTAAGTAGATGTGTCCAGTATGGGGTATACAGGCAAGTTTGGAACATTCTTCTTGGGGGGGTTCCTTCTTTGTTCTGTGAGCTCTAGGATATCACGTCTGCTAGGTGATTTGTGTCTTACGCAGCATTCGTTTGAAGTTATGGGCATGTATTTTTTTCTTGTGGTTGCACGAGTTACCCTACTTGTTTGTCATTTACTGTTTACTGTTCCCTGCCTCATTTACGATTTCCTTTCCATAAAGAATAAAACAAATTTTGAAAAATTTTAAGAAAATAAAATGAATAAACAAGGAAGCCACCACCAGTGTGATGAAGGGTCAAAGGTTGTGCAGCTACAGGTGTGTACTTACAAATTTCATAGGGTCAAAGGCTGTGCAGCGACAGGTGTGTACTTACGAATTTCATAGGGTCAAAGGTTGTGCAGCGACAGGTGTGTACTTACGAATTTCATAGGGTCAAAGGCTGTGCAGCGACAGGTGTGTACTTACAAATTTCACAGGGTCAAAGGTTGTCCAGCGACAGGTGTGTACTTACAAATTTCTTAGGGTCAAAGGCTGTGCAGCGACAGGTGTGTACTTACGAATTTCGTATCGCAGACAGGTGATGCCCCAGCCTCTGACGCTTTGTTCAGTGCATCTGGACAGACAGGGACACCGGGACTGTGCATCACAATACCACACCTGGATGCACACTCTGCTCTGTCCTAGACAAAGTGGCAAAACTATAAACATAGTAATGATAATGATGATGAAAGAACTGGGCTGTCCACTGCAACTGTGGCCTTTGTTGGTAAAAGCCAGACACGTCATTGAGCCGCTTACTGGCAAACACAACAAGTGTTGAAGTCTCTACATGAGTGTGTGTGTGTGTGTGTGTGTGTGTGTGTGTGTGTGTGTGTGTGTGTGTGTGTGTGAGTGTGCATGCATGCATGCATGTGAACAAGGAAAATTTGTGTCTGTCTGCACACACACACACACACACACACACACACACACACACACACACACACACACACACACACACATACACACAGAGACTCACTATATATTGAGTGAGACAGGGACAGAGAGAGAGAGATGTGTTTATATATTTATATATATATACCCACACAGAAATAAACGTAAGTATCTGCATTCTCAGGCACATTTGTTATGCTGTAGTTTTGAATAAGTTTTTTGACAAGATACTAATGTAAGTAACTGCTAGATATTTTTCCTTTTGTAGTCCCATGTGTGTGTGTGTTTTTTTAAAACATCACAAAAAGGCTGCATCCTTGCAGTTGTTATAACCCAGACAAGAGCCAACAGCAGGGTGCTTACCCACGATGTTGATGTTGAGGGACTCCCGTTCCCTGAAGACGGTGTCTAGGGCGATCTTGCCGATCTCTGACCTCATGGTGGTCTGAGCCAGCTGGGTGATGGCGTACTCAGGGTCCTCCACGCCATACGACGCCTGACAGGGGTCAGCAGGTCAACCAGGGGCAGGGTGGTGTGGTGAGAAAAGAATAAACAGGCTAATTACTGACCCTGGGAATGTTTGAGTTTTACAGTGTGTGTGTGTGTGTGTGTGTGTGTGTGTGTGTGTGTGTGTGTGTGTGTGTGTGTGTGTGTGTGTGAGTGTGTGTGTGTGTGTGTGTGTGTGTGTGTGTGTGTGTGTGTGTGTGTGTGTGTGTGTGTGTGTGTGTGTGTGTGTGTGTGTGTGTGTGTGTGTATGTGAGTGCGCGTGTGTGCGTGCATGCAGATGTGTTTCCATGTGTGCACATGAACATGTGACATAATACAACTTTGTGTGTGTGTGGTATGTGTGCGTGTCAGTATGCGGTGGATAGATGCATGATACAACTGTTTCCATGTGTGCTCATGATCAGAACAAATACAACAGCAAGCCCACCCCACTGAGTATGCCTGCATCACCCCCCTCACTCTGTCACCTCAGCCAGCTTAAACAGTAGCCCACCCCACTGAACTCTCACATACAGCACTGCACTGCCCATCTTTGCAAGGGTCCAGTTGTCTGCACACAGCACACACACACACACACACACACACACACACACACACACACACACACACACACACACACACACACACACACACACACACACACACACACACAGTGTTTCATCAACTCTGAGACAGTTCTCAGTTCTCTCTACAGTTCTTTTAAAAATGTACCATACACCTTTCTCTATCTTACCTGTGCATCTCTAAGTACCGCCCAAAGTCTCTGAATGAAAAAAAAAAAAAAACCCTTCAAACTAATCAAAGAAAACAAACCTGTAACTAATCTGGAATTTTCTTTTTCTGTCATGCAAACATTGATGTAAAACTCAATTTTGTTGTATGGAGTCCTGCTTGAAGCATACATTGTTGTATACATGTACCTTTCTACTTTGTTGTATGTCCATCTGTTTGAAGCATACACTGTTGTCCTTTCTTTTTTGTTGTATGTCCATCTGTTTGAAGCATACCCCGTTGTACCTTTCTACTTTGTTGTATGTCCATCTGTTTGAAGCATACACCATTGTACCTTTCTATTTTGTTGTATGTCCATCTGTTTGAAGCATACACTGTTGTACCTTTCTACTTTGTTGTATGTTCATCTGTTTTGAAGCATACACTGTTGTATACACTAATTTCTACTTTGTTGTATGTCCCCTCTGATTGAAGCATACACTGTTGTATGTACTTTTCTACTTTGTGTATGTATGTACCTCTGTTTGAAGCATACACTGTTGTATGTACTTTTCTACTTTGTTTTAAGTCCATCTGTTTGAAACATACACTGTTGTATGTACTTTTCTAATTTGTTGTTTGTCTCTCTGTTTGAAGCATACACTGTTGTATGTACTTTTCCGCTTTGTCGTATGTCCCTCTGAAGCATACACTGTTGTATGTACTTTTCTACTTTTGTTGTATGTCCATCTGTTTGAAGCACACATTGTTACACAGAAATGTCTACTTACTGTGTACTAGGCACAAACAGTTAAAGAGTCACTTCATATTCATATATCATAGATAAAAAAAATCATACAAACAGACTAAAAAAAACTTAACTAAAAACTTTCAAACTATACAGGCACTGAAACAAACAGACATACACCTATGGTACGAATTTGTTTACAGATAAGCTCAAATCCTGGTGTTAGCCAGCAAAAAGGGCTTTCAACTGATACAGATTAAAAAGCAGACAAACTAGTCAGAAATAACCATCCTGTGAGCCCATAGTGTCCGACAGTCCCCCATCCCTGTCACTCACTGACACTAGCCTGTGTTGAAACAGGCATAAATGTTCACAACATGTTTGCTGTAGAATCACAGCACATGGCAATCGCTGCCACTTTTGTCACTGAAAACCGCATCTTAACGTTCAAAGCTTCTACACTACCACTGACGGGAACAAACCATAGGTCTGCCCTGAATATGTAAAACAGAACCAATCACTGGTTAACTGGAAAAAGACAGAGACAAACGGAACGGGGCAGAACGCTAGTTGAAAAGTGAATCCAGACACAAACTAGCTGACTTACCGAGGGAAATGGCACTCTGCTGCGGCACATCGATGACTATTTCTTTCAGGCTTTGAACATACTTGATGGAGTCCACCACTGGGATCAGAAAGTTGAAACCCTGGGCACACAGAAATCACAACCCTTACTCACAGTACTGTCAGTCACCAGTCCCCCTGGGGCAAGGGACAAAACAGTACAAAACATCAATCACCATTCAACTTAGCCTACCACTAACACGAACGACCAACACACTTCTCAGTGGTGTTTTTCTTCTACTCAGTTTAAGAGTTTCCTTTAAAATCATGGTACTAGTGTGGGCCTCATGAAATCTCAGCCTTTATCTGTCAGGACCAAGGGGCATGGAGGAGATACATGGATCAAGATGAATGTCCATACATTACATGGGAACAGAAATGACTGCCTTCCTCAATCTTCATCAATCTGCCTGAACTCAAGCTTCATTCACAACCATATGACATCACCACAACGCCACAGCTCACTATACACTTCAAGCCTAACTAGCTAAGACCTTGACTGATGCCTGACTCCTGACCTCATTCATAGTCATATGACATCACTAGTACAAAACCACAACTCACTGCACATTTCTTATCTTACCAGTGAAGGATTTGGTGTATGCCTTAATTCATACAACTTTCATTTTCAATGCAAAAGGTCACTGACTGTTCCAAACAGCAGAGTTAAAAAATTTTCCGGTACAAGCCAAGCACTAGCCGGTACCATCCTAATCATGCAGCATAGAAAAATAAAATCAAAGTATTGGGGTCAATCATGCAAAACAACTGCAAGTGGCTACACGGACGGACTAATGCAACAACCGATGACAGCACAAATCATTTTGCAGTGCACGAAACGGGGCAGATATCAAAGTAGAAAACTAGGGGAGAGGGGGTGAAATGCTTGGTTCACCCAGACAGAAATGGAACAAACCGTTACCATAAACACTGGCTGTATTAATGAGCGCAGTCCATTTTTTAGCTCGGGTAAAAAAAAGGGTGGAGAGGCAGGGGCAAGGTGTGGAAGAGTGATGACGCGTGGCTGTCGTCACCACACTTCCTGTTTAGTTCCCACCACTTGCGTGGCCCATCCTCTCATCTGACGATAACCAGGTGGCATTGAGACAGAGTGTGTGTGCAAGAGAGAGGCTGTTCTGCCGGTACATGGTACCGGTGACTTTTTTTTTTTTATCGGTACAAGGCAAATATTTACCGGTAAAAACCGGCATATAACTCTATCTGTGAAAGAAAGGGTCAAACCTGTAACCTATAATCAAAACATCAGTTGTGACTGCGATAAGATTACGTGTGGTATACACAAAGATACCTTCCATCATACAGGATAACTTTCAAACTGATGCGAAGCTTACCAAAGCACCAAACATACACAAAACATGGAAAATATGCTGACTTCTTTTAGGTACTCCAAACCTTCTTTCTATGACTAAGAGGCAGTGTGCTGTTGGCCCACATTCAACTGTGATTTTCTACAAATATTTATTAATAAATCAAGAAATAAAAGTACGCCTGACAAAACCCGTTATTTATCTTTCATTTCCATACATTGTCTTTTGTATTTTTGGTGGTGAGTGTGTGTAAGCGTGTGTTGAAAGTTTGCGCTGTTACGGAGTAGCCGCGAGCGTCGGCCGCCATGCATGCGTCTCGCTCCGATCACTGCCTTTGGTCGTCTGCTATGCGCTCGGTGGCACCGTTAGTAGTTCTAAAAATAGTATGCTAAACAGGAGAGTCATCCCCGCAACGTTTCGTGTGCGAAGTGTAGGCATTCAACGAAAATTCAGAGTGAAAAAACGTTTTTAAAATGTTTCATGTAAAAGTTCTTTGCAAGTTTCATGCTGGTCAGATTACCTTCCTGTGGACCCCTTTGTACACAACAGTACAAGGATCTAGTTTACAGATCTCCGGCTACCCAACAGACTCTTCTATGGTGAGCTGCAACAAGGAGTGTGTTCTCATGGAGGTCAGAAGAAACGCTTCAAAGACACTCTCAAAACATCCTTGAAAGTATTAAACATGAACCCTGATGCACGGGAACAAACTGCTATGGATCGAGCTTGATGACCTACTATTCTATCCAGAAAGGTGCCAATTTATGTGAAGAAAGGGACAGCCACAGTGCAACAAAGAGACAGGCAGGCAAGAAAAGCCTGCCCCAGGAATCAAGAGGAGGTCATCCTCATTCTCTGTCCAAGCTGTCACCACACATTCTGTGCACACATCAGCCACCTGCATATATGGATCCACAAATCATCTCAAACCCCTCCAACCCTGAGTAGACTGAAGTGGTCCTCGTCGACTCGATGGACGAACATGGAGTTTACAGTATGTTCAAGATCAGTGTAGAACAGATCTACTCTTATTAATATGACCGCACAGACACCCACATGAATATTCAGTACACACTTAGGGGCAAACACACAGAGACACATTAGACACAGGAAGGAATAAGTTGTCCCTGACCCGGTTCCAGTACACGGTGGTACTTTCCAAAGCGCTCAATGACCCAAGCCTCCTGCTGTGGCACAAACAGGATGGCAGTGTTGAAGGGCAGGCGTGAGCGATGCCGGACCTGCTGCTGAGAGAGTGCTGCAACAATGCCTGCACACACACACACACACACACACACACACACACACACAACACACACACACACACCACACCACAATCACACACACACCACACACAGACACAGACCATACCACACACACACACACACACACACACACACACACACACACACACACACACACACACACACACACACACACACCACACACATCACACACACACACACACACACACACACACACACCACACCCCCCCCCCACACACACACCACACACACCCACACACACACAACACACACACACACACACACACACACACACACACACAATGATAGGGTTTTCAGCCTACACTCACAAGCTGTTTACTCACTATATGTATGGTTTTGCATTCACAAATCAGACATCTTGAATGATTTTGAACGCATGTTCAGTGAATCCCATAAAACACACCATGACATGGCTTGTGGCCTGTATTCACTCATTATACACCATGACAATGGACATGCATGCATTAGAACACGCCACACACCATGGCATAGTTTTGACTTTTGAGCCTGGACTCACACACCACCACACACCATGACACTGATTTCACTTAATAATGTTACATGGTTGGTTACTCACTTTATCAAATCAGGGCTAAAAAAAATCAAAAAACATGTATCCAATGGACTACAACAACTTAAAAAAAATGCACAAGACCCTCACAAGAGACAAGGCATTGACCTCCTGAAGAGGTCCAGAGAAGAGCAGCTCGCTATGTCCGCAACTGCTATTTTGAACACACACCTGGCACTGTCACTGATCTTCTCTGGAAACTCCAGTGGGGCAGCCTTGAAACCAGAAGGCACCATAACAGACTGGGAATGCTGTACCGCATCAAGAATGGGCTGGTAGATATTCCCCCCTCCGTGCTCTACCGTCCTTCTCATTCCAGGGCCTGCGGCAGGGATAGTGCTTGCATTTTCCAGGAGCACTCAAAACACCCAGCTCTATGCAACTCCTTTGTCCCCCGAACAGTGAGGGAGTGGAATAAACTTTCTAGCGAGACCACTACAGCTCCAACAGTAGTGGCATTCTTCTGCCGTCTGCGCTGCAGCTCCAGTGACCTGCAGCCCCCCAGGCTGGCCACTAGTGGAAATTCACACTAGATTTGTACATGTATATAGTTTTAAATCCTGTTTTACTCAAAAGCCATCCATCCAGCTGGCACTCAACTAAACAGCAGAGCCTACAATGGCAATTTGGCCCGGCTCTTGACAAGGAAGAAGGTTAAAGTCTGATCGGTGATGTCCTGCACTGGTGGATTGCACATGCCAGACATCCTCAACTCTGTCCTTATATTCTCCAATAACATAAATAAATGAAACAGAAGAAAAAGAAAAGAAATTACGGTTTCTAAGTGTGCATGAGCAAGTGTAGTGTGGTTGCACTACTTCCGTCACACTCACAATTGACTAACACACTGCATAGTGACCATAACTCGGTTACGAACTATCGTTTGTCTCAGAGAGTGATGCGGTCACTTTGCCAATTTTGACCATAATTCCACAGAAAACATGCTACTGACAGTGCACCTGGAGATTAAGCAGCTGTTGGTTCCACTAAATCCATAACCGCTGGACTTCGAAATCTGTGTGCAGATTTCATAAGCCGTCTGCTCCAACTTGGTCACAAGTCCTTACCGTAAGCAACCTCCCGTTCGCTGGTTTCAGTATCCGATGCATGGCTCTCGAGTTTACCACAAAACACCAGTATCAGATCCAAACAATGACTAGTTAGAGAAGTATGTCAGATTCGAAACAAAATGCTCGTTTCTCTTCAACCGTGTTGAGTACAAATTTCGCACAATGTCACCGGCTTAGAACAACAGACCGCATGTGTATGACCTCCTTGGGGTCATTTCCGTTGGGAAGGAGAATAACTCTGACTATATGTGTAAACCTCATGACAACCATAAACAATCCGCTTTGCTCCCCTGTTGGCACTCAAAGGGATTAATTAGAGGGTGGGAGATGGGGAGGGAAGGGGTGGGGATGGGGGGGTGGAATGGGGGGGGGGGGGGGGGGGGGGGGGGGGGGAAGAAGGTGGAGGAGGAGATATAGATAGGGCGGGGATGACCATGAAAACCTTGATTTGAAATACGAGAACATGGGCCGTATCATAATAATAATTCGCATTACACATTGGGGAAAAAAAAAAAACACAGGCTTTATAAGGTGTCAGTCACTCTGTGTGTGTGTGGGGGGGGGGGGGGGGGGGGGGGGGGGGGGCGAGTGTGTGCATGTGTGTGCGTGTGTGTGTGTGTGTGTGTGGGGGGGGGGGTGCGAGTGTGTGCATATGTGTGTGTGTGTGTGTGTGTGGGGGGGGGGGGGGGGGGATGGAAGGGGAGGCGAAAGTGTTGGGGTGCCCATGCACATGACAGAGAGAGAGAGATAATCGCCATTGTGTGTGTGTGTGTGTGTGTGTGTGTGTGTGTGTGTGTGTGTGTGTGTGTCTGTGCAAAGTCAGATTTCGTGTTTTTAACTGTGCAACAGTCAGAACAAGTGCCCACGAACGATGGGCCACAGGCTTTACCCGTTACTGTATTGTATTTGATGATTTTGTAAGTGGAAGAAAACGTCTTTACACCGTTACTGTTATTGTATTTGATGATTTTGTAAGTGGAAGAAAACGTCTTTACACCGTTGCTGTTATGCGAAAATGTTTTCTGAGCGGACAACAGGAACTGTGTATGTTTGGCGGGAATGTTCTTGTGTACTTTCACTCATCTATCTCTGGCAGTTCCATCAGACCACAAGACACTGATTAGGACCAAAAATGATGAAATAGTGTTTCCCCTTTTTCAAAATGGTTCATGGGATTTTCCAGCCATGCCAGCCTAAACTACCATTCGTCTCTTCGGAAAGAGAATCACCTTCACCCTTTATTTCAACACCACTGTTGTGATCTCCACGATCTCACCTGGACTTACCAAACAGTCGTTGCCTGTGCTCCTGTCCGTTTACACACATACACATAAAGTAGAACCGTATGTCCCCAGCCTATCTGGGAACAAGTTCCTGAAAGAAAGGAAAACATGGATCGAGCGTTTCGTGTAAATCAATATAGAACATACCTCTACCTGTAGAAATGTTCACCTTCGTGTTTTCTTTTGTCATTTCTTTTCACTGCATTTCATGTGAAAGTTTGCTATTGTCGTGACCTTCACTTCATATTTAATCCTGACACCTTCCGAATTGTTATAAAAAAAACACTATAAGACATGCGACCTCACCAAAGCTTCCACGTACGACGCCATCGACCAGTCTGTCCTCTGAGACAACCACTGGCCATCCAACAGGTGATAAACCAACCACCTTGTGTTAGTCTGTACTAGATTCAGTGCATGCAAACTGCACG
>JADBJO010004005.1:110822-118322 GCA_016801955.1 Conus betulinus | reverse complement strand
GGGGTATTTAGCATCCTGGCGGAAGAATATCAAAGCATAAGAGAGATGTAAGAGAGAGAGAGAGAGAGAGAGAGAGAGAGAGAGAGAGAGAGAAACAAAGAACAAAGAAAAAGAAGGAACATGCTAGAATGAGAAGCCTTTGTCAAAAAAGACAACAAAATATCAGCCGGTAATTTGGAATAAATATCAACCCTGAAAAAAAAAAACAGGTTTCACTGGCGGAAATATCAATTTTGTTAAATAAAAAAAAAATGATGAATGCGTTTATCATAGACTAGGGCCAACAACTGCGGAAAATACACACACACACACACACACACACACACACACACACACACACACACACACACAATGTACACATTCATTTTGAAAAAGATACGAGTCATAGAAATTACGTGTAGCAATACACCCAAACATGAGATTCCCTTTGGTTTTCTAACGTAAAACATTGTCAACGAACATTTCTGCAATTAAGCATAAAAATGAACCGTGAAGTAGATTACCAGCTCTGGAAACCCGCAGAAAGTCGTCAACAGAACAACGCAAAGACTGCAGCTAACAGAGCCATCATGTGCAGCTGCCAAACCATCAGCAAGGTTCAAAGTGTGATCAGAACCACACAGAGCCACCATGTGTACAGACTGTACCAAACCATCAGCAAGGTTCCAAGTGTGATCAGCTGCCACCACACAGAGCCACCATGTGTACAGACTGTACCAAACCATCAGACCAAGTGTGATCAGCTGCCAGATTGTACAGACTGTACCAAACCACAGCAAAAGTGTGATCAGCTCACATAAACCGGTGGATTCTGGTACCACCAAAATATCATCACATCAATGCACAATCAACACAATTAAATGTACGTCAAAGAATACAAGTATCAAGGTGCGGTGTGATATTACATAATCTTACATGTTTCAGGCGCGTATAATGGATTAAAAGATGCTGGAAATTCTTATTCTCTGTTTATGGAATTCTATAGATGTGTATGTCTCAGAGGAAGTGTACAGCTGGACTTTCCACTTCATTAGCAATTCACTGATCACAAACTAGAAATACCACCAGCCTCTGTACTGCAGAGGTTAGTTCGCTAAGCTGAGGGTTGGAAGGGGGTGGGGGACGGGTGGGCTCGAGTCCCATCACAGAAATTATCGGACAGTGTTTGCCCAGCTATTCTACACCAGCACTGCAGGTGTCCGTATCTCTCGGGCTTGGTGACACCGTCAGGTCCGGGTCTCCTTCAGGTCACACAGACTGTAGTCGTCGACTCCTTCAGCAAAAAAGTCCCGGCAATATTTTTGACACGAGGCACAACCAACTGTAGTTCCACAACAACGGATTGGACTGGACCATACAAGTCCATGTGTCATACTGGAACCATACAAGTCCATGTGTCATACTATCACACGATCACTAGATTTCACAACACAAGCGAACAGTCTGTTTTCTGAGGATTTGTCCTGCGATTATGCACGCCGAATTGGCTTCCATCCTTCTAACGTCTTCACCCCTTTGTCTCTGAACCAGGCATTTTGTCGGCTATGTTTCACACAATCATAGAAGTTCGTGTCCCACATTGGTGAGACCAAAAACCCTTTGGGGGCTGAGATATATTTAATTCAATTCAATTCAATTCGTCAACTTTATTGTCCATCGGACATTTTTCGTCAGATTTTTTTTTTTTTTTTTTTTTTTAGCAAACTTTTTTAAAGCAAACTTTTTTTCCGTTTTCACTGAAACGGAAAACAATGTATCGAGTCATATCAGAAAAAAAAAACAAGCAAAAAACAAGTGAAACTTTAGAAGAGTCTGTTAAACAAAAAAAAC
Source organism: Conus betulinus (assembly GCA_016801955.1). NCBI lineage: Eukaryota > Metazoa > Mollusca > Gastropoda > Neogastropoda > Conidae > Conus > Conus betulinus. Next base: position 116,492 of record JADBJO010004005.1, on the reverse strand, counting down.
TTTAAAAAAAAAAAAAACCCCCCCCCCCCCCCCTCAAAAAAAAAAAAAAAAAAAAAAAAAAAACAAAAAACCCCGGATGGACAGACTGTATGAAGCGCAACGAAAATTGTAGTAACAAAGGTCACTTCAGTCGATTTATACCTTGAAACAAATTTGGTGTATTGGTGGGAAAGAAAATGACACTCACGCGTGTGTGTGTGTGTGTGTGTGTGTGTGTGTGTGTGTGTGTGTGTGTGTGTGTGTGTGTGCGCACGCGCGTGTTTAAAATGCATGCGTCCGCGCATGTGCATGTATCTGCGTTTATGTGCATGCGTGTGTGTGTGTATGTGCGGGCCAGTGCGCAAGCAGCAAGTGCGTGTTGTGAGATCAGCTTGTTGTGGGGGAACGATAATTAGCTGATGATGATGAAGTGATCATACAGTGGGCGAGATCAGTATTGTCTTCAATGTACTGTGTGTGTGTGTGTGTGTGTGTGGTGGTGGTGTGTGGTGTGTGGTGGGTGTGTGTGGGGGGGGGGGGGGGGGGGGGGGGGGGGGGGGGGGGAGGGCAGTGAACAGCTGCTGCTGATGATATGTTCAACAGTTCTTGCTGCAGGCATCTTTTTTAATTGATCACCGGCTCTGTAACAGTCGACCCATTGATCTTTATTTTTGTCTTTCAGTTTTTCCTTTTCCTTTTTCTGTACTCCAAGTTCTTATAGAACAGGGAGTACTTTACGATGGGAGCGAAGAAATGCTGTGTGTGTGTGTGTGTGTGTGTGTGTGTGTGTGTGTCCGTGGTCAAAATGTGTTCCACTCGCTTCAGACAAAACTTCTCGGCCGATCTTTCTGAAAATTTGTAGGTATGTTCATTATGGGACATGGATGATGCCTGATGTTTTATTTTACCAGAACAGCCGTTACTAACGGCTATAACGGCCAAAAACGGTTTTTTCTTCTTGATGGAATATCTAGAAAATGATAACGCACACAAAAATGACATCTAAGCTTCTTTGCGTCATAAGCTGAAGTGACGAAATACATTATGACGCATCTTGTTTTCTTGCTGGTTTGTTGAATTCACAGTTAGCCCCTTGTCTTTCACAACCAAGTTTTTCTCCTTCACCCAAGGGAAGACGTTCATTGACACCATTCAAAATGTCTTAATACGGGAAAAAAGGGTGGTGGTAGTGATGGTTACACGGACCTAATGTACACTACTGTATGACGATATAACAGCAGCGTTGTTGAAGGTGACGTCGTGCACACTTTGGGTGATGTCACTGATGCCGATGACATCATAATGCAGACTATGATGACATGGATGAAGGTTTGACCATGTGCAGGTTCCTGATGATCATCATTACAGACCTGAAGCCAGAAAGCAAGCAACTCAGTACAGACATTAACAAACAAGTAGATGAAGAAATGAACAGTATGCCATAATATGTAATAACGCGACAAAGATTTCTTTTCATCAAGAAATGAATACATAAATGAATAAATGAACAATACATCATATTGTAAAACAACATAACAAAGATTCCTACAGAGAAATTAATACGTCAATGAGTATATTAACAGTATGTCACAATATAACGGAGCATGATAAAGAGTACTTTTTCAATAAAGAAATGGATAAATAAATCAGTGAATAACGAACAGTATGTCATAATGTAATTAAACATGACAAAGATCGTATCTTACAGAAAGTAGCGCCCACAACTAACTGAAAGAAGTATAACCAGTGAAAAGAAATCAAATACTTGAAATGATAAAGAAGTCAACTACCTAAACCGTTAAAGACACAAAAACTTTCCTTGAAATAGGTGCCAAGATCGTTCTGCTTAACTTTTGATCATCACCACATCACTTTTCGTTTTGCTTCGGCAGTTCTTGTATGCATGTGTGCTAGAGGAATGGGTGCCGACAGCATGATTAGTTTAAAGTTATTTAAGTTTACATTGTATTAATCTGTTGTCGTCTGTTATTGGTTGTTTAAGCTCTTCCCGTCTCATGCAAGATTTTCTTTCCTATCGATCACACACAGAGGTGAGTGACAAAACAGATGTGGAAGGGAGACGAGAACAGAAGAAAAAAAAAAGCGGCGAAAAAGGAGAGGGAAGAAGGAGAAGAGAGTGAACGAAGAGTAGGCAGTTCCACACCAGTGACTGTCTTACCGTCACAGAACTTGCTCAGGAAGTCCTCGCGTGTCTTCGGCTTGTCCAGATCACCATACCAGCCCAGCTCCGTGATGAAATTGGGCGAGGACGCCACCTGCTTGATCTCGTCCAGCTTGTAGGTGTCCCCCAAGGCCACCACGTGGATCACGGCTTTTTCGTACTTCAGCAGCAACGCTTCGTAGATGACGTCATTGCTGTCCTGCATGGCGTCATCCACGAAGGCGATGACGAGTTTCTTGGCGTTGTAGCGTCCCCCATGGACGGTGTCGAAGCCTGTGTGCGCAGCTTCTTGAAGAGGGGGCTGAGCTTGACCCTGGGCTGCTCCAGCAAAGCCCTGATGAAGTCCTGCCCACGGGGGTACTGTGGAGGGCAACACACACGTCAGTTGGTCTACTGCAGGGGGCGAGAGGAACATATGTTAATGTGCTGCAGGGGGTGAGAAACATATGTTAATGTGCTGCAGGGGGTGAGATGAACATATGTTAATGTACTGCAGGGGGTGAAATGAACATATGTTATGTACTGCAGGGGGTGAGGTGAACATATGTTAATGTACTGCAGGGGGTGAGATGGACATATGTTAATGTACTGCAGGGGGTGAGGTGATGAACATATGTTAATGTATGCAGGGGGTGAGATGAACATATGTTAATGTACTGCAGGGGGTGAGGTGAACATATGTTAATGTACTGCAGGGGGTGAGATGAACATATGTTAATGTACTGCAGGGAGTTCCCCATATGTTAATGTAGCAGGGGGTGGAGGTGAACATATGTTAATGTACTGCAGGGGGTGAGATGAACATATGTTAATGTACTGCAGGGGGTGAGGTGAACATATCCCCGCCCCCCTGCAGGGGGTGAGATGGACATATGTTAATGTACTGCAGGGGGTGAGATAGACATATGTTAATGTACTGAAGGGGGTGAGGTGAACACCCTTAATGTACTGCAGGGGGTGAGATGAACGCGGATGTTAATGTACCCCCCTCCTCCCCCCCCCCCCACTTTGGTTCCCCTTGGAGAGGAGAGGTATACACACACGTTTACCCCCCCCCCCCACCCCTCCACGGCCCCACCCTCATCCACCCCTCCCCCCCCTGCAAATCCCCTCCCCCTTTCTCTCTGACCTGTCCCAGCTGGAAGTTCCTGGCCCTGCTGTCCCTGGGAGAGGGATGTTGCCACCCCCCCCCCCCCCCGACTCCCCTCCACACCCCCCCCCACACCCCCCCTCCCCGTCCCCCTGTACCCCCCCCCCCCCCCCCCCCCTCTGACCTGTCCTAGCTGGAAATCCTGGCCCTGCTGTCCCTGGGAGAGGAGTCCCACGCGGATGTTGCCGGTGGCGGTGCTGAAGTGTTGGACCAGGTGGGTGATGAAGGCCTGCACCTGCCCCAGCTCTACTCGGCCCAAGGAGGCCGCATGGAACACGATCATCACGTCCCCGGCCTGCTGCCGACCGCACGCTGCACGTGCACGCACGCACACACACACACACACACACACACACACACACACACACACACACACACACACACACACACACACACACACACACACACACACACACACGGTTTGAGTAAAGGATTGCAACTCTGTAGAATAAGAAGAGCAAGCAGTGGGATTCCACCATTACCATCACATCTGGAATATCTTCACAGACTTTTAGATTTGAACATGACCTCTTCAATGAGCTTTTCACAGGCTGTCAATCATCTCCATCATCATTATCATCTTACACCACACCATCTCTATCACACCATCTCATCACATCATCATCACATTTCCACCATTACATCTCCACCACACCATCTCTATCACATCATCATCACATTTCCACCATTACATCTCCACCACACCATCTCTATCACATCATCTCCTTCATACACTCTCCATCACATCATCTCAATCACACCATCACATCTTCACCATCACATCATCTCCATCATCTCTCCACCATCACATCATCTCCTTCATACACTCTCCTAGTCATGTTACTTAGTCCCCTAGCGGGACAAGGGCCGGATGAAAATAAGCATGTGCTTGCTTATCGGTTACCCTTGAAATAAAGATCATCATCATCATCATCATCATCATCATCATCATCATCCATCACATCATCTCAATCACTTCCTATCCCCCCCTCCCCTTTCCCTCCCCCCCCCCACCCAACACACAGCCTCTCCCTTTACCACTCTCCCCTGCCTCACAGCCACCCCCCTCCTCTACTCCCCAACCCCCCACCCCGCACCCCCACACACTGACCTGCTCCATCGGCCTGAGGTTTGTGCACGTTGCACGTGCTGATGGCCAGGGTGTGGGGTGATGGTGGACAGGATGTCGAAGGAGGCCACGTGGAAGGTGAAGTTCTCCTTGGGCACGGAGGCGATGGCTCTCAGCTCCCCCCTCGCCACACGCTCGCCCCACGCCGATGGCGAAGAGCCATATGTTCTCCTCCCTGGCTTTGGCCGCCTCGGCCGCCGTGTTGGTGCGGTAGCGCGATCGCCCGTCTGTGATGACCACGCCGATCTGGTTGGAGGGAAGGGGGTGTGGGGAGAGGGAGGAGGGCGGGGTCAGTGTTGTTAGTGTGGTTTCACTTATCGGCGATAGAACACGAGCGACATCACATATGACGTTGGAACACACAGGTTAAAACTTAAAAGAAGATTTACTTGTCCCGCCCTACGAAAAGAGACAAAACAAATTACAAGGGGGAAGACGCGACGCGTTTCGACCTCTTTGGTCTTTTTCAGGCAAGACCAACAACATTCAAGACAATGAAAACGAAGAACGAACAGTCGCTTATTTCCTCAAATAAAAGCGCGCGAGCGCGCGCGCGCGCGCACACACACACACACACACACACACACACACACACACACACATGTTATGTCTATAGACTGTTAAGGGTTCTCGTGACAATAAAAGTCTCTCTCTCTCTCTCCCTCTCTCTCTCTCACACACACACACACACACACACACACACACACACACACACACACACACACACACACACACAAGCACACATATCTCTCACTCTCTCTCTCTCTCTCTCTCTCTCTCTCTCTCTCCCCCCCTCGCCCATGCCTCCCTCACCCCTCTACCTGTATCACCCCTCCCCTCTTCCCCCCCCCCCCCCCCCCCCCCCCCCCCCACACACACACACACACACTACCTTGGTGACATTGGGGCGGACAACCTGGGATCGAAAACCGTGGGTCCTCATCCCCTTTAGGGCTCTGTCGGTGTAGGTGTTGCCGCTGAAGTAGGGCGCCGAGCGGATGGCCCTGGTCAGCAGATCCTTCTTGTTGTACTCCCCGATGTCCACCACGTGGTAGAAGTCGTCGGAGAAGGCTCCCAGGCCCACGCGCGTGGCGTTGGGGTGGATGTCGAAGTGCTGGATCAGCGAGATCACGAACTCCTTCTGCTTGTCGAAGTCCACGATCCACACGGAGGACGAGCAGTCCAGGAGGAAGTAGATGTCGACCGGCTTGTCTCTGCAGCCTGCAAAAG
>JADBJO010004005.1:103322-105822 GCA_016801955.1 Conus betulinus | reverse complement strand
ACCTCGATCTCTATAGCGGCACAACGCCTCCCAATACGCCTGTTCCTCCCGACAAAATGATGGCTGGGAAGAGGGGTAAGGGGGGGGGGGGGGGGGGGGGGGGTAAGGGAGGGAGGGGAGACGTCACTGGAGCAAATGCAGGGTGTTTTTTCCTTGCCGAGTTGCTGGCCGGCTGTTCACGGCCTTAATGGAGCCTTTGATAAAGGGACAGAACTTGTTTTGACCGGAAACGCAAAGCGCAGTGACGTCACTGATAAACGTCTTAAAAAGACTTAAGTGGCCTAGGGTTCTAGACGACCCCGTGACTCCCGGTAAGAACTGGTGACCCAATAAGGACTGCAAGACCTTCCATGAAGTGGGAGACGACCCCGTCACTGCCGTTAAGGACTGGTGACCCCGTCATTGCCGTTAAGGACTGGTGACCCCGTCATTGCCGTTAAGGACCGGTGACCCCGTCACTGCCGTCAAGGACTGGTGACCCCGTCACTGCCGTTAAGGACTGGTGACCCCGTCACTGCCGTTAAAGACTGGTGACCCAGTCAGGGCTCCAACAGACCTTCCATGAAGGGGGAGCAGGAATTCTGGCGAACTTTTAGCACAACGCTTTGTAAACAGTTTGTCTGTTCCCCCCCCCCCCCCCCCCCCCCCCCCCCCCTTCCCTTCCAACACGGGAGTTTGCCAACACCGTCTGTCACCATCCGGCGTCAATGTGTGTCGGACCCCCCAAGAGAGAGGCCGTGTTACCATGACAAAGCAGGACACCAAGGACAGGGTTAAGAGAGAGAGGGGTTACCATGACAAAGCAGGACACCAGGGACAGGGTTCTGGAGAGAGAGAGAGTGTTACCATGACAAAGCAGGACACCAAGGACAGGGTTCTGGTCAGAGAGAGGTGTTACCAGGACAAAGCAGGACCCCGTCAAGGCCAGGGTTCTGGAGAGAGAGGTGTTACCATGACAAAGCAGGACACTGCCGTTACAGGGGTCTGGAGAGAGAGAGGTGTTACCATGACAAAGCAGGACACCAAGGACAGGGGTCTGGAGAGAGAGGTTACCATGACAAAGCAGGACACCAAGGACAGGGTTCTGGAGAGAGGTGTTACCATGACAAAGCAGGACACCAAGGACAGGGGTTCTGGAGAGAGAGAGGTGTTACCATGACAAAGCAGGACACCAAGGACAGGGGTCTGGAGAGAGGTGTTACCATGACAAAGCAGGACACCAAGGACAGGGTTCTGGAGAGAGGTGTGTTACCATGACAAAGCAGGACACCAAGGACAGGGTTCTGGAGAGAGAGAGGTGTTACCATGACAAAGCAGGACACCAAGGACAGGGGTCTGGAGAGAGGTGTTACCATGACAAAGCAGGACACCAAGGACAGGGTTCTGGAGAGAGAGAGGTGTTACCATGACAAAGCAGGACACCAAGGACAGGGGTCTGGAGAGAGGTGTTACCATGACAAAGCAGGACACCAAGGACAGGGGTCTGGAGAGAGGTGTTACCATGACAAAGCAGGACACCAAGGACAGGGTTCTGGAGAGAGAGAGGTGTTACCATGACAAAGCAGGACACAAGGACAGGGGTCTGGAGAGAGAGGTGTTACCATGACAAAGCAGGACACCAAGGACAGGGGTCTGGAGAGAGGTGGTACCATGACAAAGCAGGACACCAAGGACAGGGGTTCTGGAGAGAGGGTGTTACCATGACAAAGCAGGACACCAAGGACAGGGGTCTGGAGAGAGAGAGTGTTACCATGACAAAGCAGGACACCAAGGACAGGGTTCTGGAGAGAGAGGTGTTACCATGACAAAGCAGGACACCAAGGACAGGGGTCTGGAGAGAGGTGTTACCATGACAAAGCAGGAGGACACCAAGGACAGGGGTCTGGAGAGAGAGAGTGGTGTACCATGACAAAGCAGGACACCAAGGACAGGGGTCTGGAGAGAGAGAGGTGTTACCATGACAAAGCAGGACCAAAGGACAGGGGTCTGGAGAGAGAGGTGTTACCATGACAAAGCAGGACACCAAGGACAGGGGTCTGGAGAGAGGTGTTACCATGACAAAGCAGGACACCAAGGACAGGGGTTCTGGAGAGAGAGAGGTGTTACCATGACAAAGCAGGACACCAAGGACAGGGTTCTGGAGAGAGAGAGGTGTTACCATGACAAAGCAGGACACCAAGGACAGGGGTCTGGAGAGAGAGGTGTCACCATGACAAAGCAGGACACCAAGGACAGGGTTCTGGAGAGAGAGGTGTTACCATGACAAAGCAGGACACCAAGGACAGGGTTCTGGAGAGAGAGAGGTGTTACCATGACAAAGCAGGACACCAAGGACAGGGTTCTGGAGAGAGAGGTGTTACCATGACAAAGCAGGACACCAAGGACAGGGGTCTGGAGAGAGGTGTTACCATGACAAAGCAGGACACCAAGGACAGGGTTCTGGAGAGAGAGGGGATTACCATGACAAAGCAGGACACCAAAGACAAGAGTGGGATGAATG
>JADBJO010004005.1:85822-93322 GCA_016801955.1 Conus betulinus | reverse complement strand
GTGCGCGCGCGCGCGCGCGTGTGTGTGTGTGTGTGTGTGTGTGTGTCCGCACGCACGTGCACGTTTGAGCCGGTGAACCCCCCCCCCCCCCCCCCCCCCCCCCCAATAAAACATCATCGTCATATCATTATTACTCTCATCATGATCATCGTTGTTACATAACATCATCGTCATATCATTATTATTACTATCACCATTATCATCGTTGTTACATTATCATAAATCTATCTACATGTCCATTGTTATAACTATTATCATTATTACTAAACTATAATACAGTACTTACTGTCGTTACTGTTACTACTACTACTACTACTACTACTACTACTACTATTACTACTACTACTACTATTATCGATAGCGTGAACTGATCAATGTCAATGGACTCACCATCACAATGACAAGTTGTTTCCACATCTTCCTCGCACTGCAATCAGAAAGACAACTATGGCAAGATCCTTCAAGTTCTTGCTGAAGCGAAAGCCCCAAAACTTGACCAACGGCCTTTCCCCTTCTTTTTGAATCTCCTTGTATCTTCCAAACCAACTCCAGATACTTCTGCCTTCGCTCAAACTGTCAACGATTCAGCTCAGCGGAACAGGCGTTCTTCCTTCCGTCTATTCGTCACACCAACTTGTGCACGAGTATGAAAGAGTGTACATTCGTCGCTGTCTTCGTCTTTACGAACTTGCTTCGACTGTTCGCCGTGCGAGCGAGCGGCGGTTTTATACAGCTATCTCCGTGTGGGGCGGAACTGGGTGTGAGCCTGCATGTTGAGTGACACATCCACTTAAGCGAAGCCAGTTGGGAAACGCTAACGGGTAGTTCTTATTTTACCTTCCAGCGATTGTCCACATGACTTGGTCGTCGGTCGTTGTTTTTCATGCGTCCCACGCCCAGTTACTGTTCTTGCTGGCCGCTGATGAAATCTTCTGTTTTAGACATTCCACCCTTAGGAGAGACGGCACCCTTTTTCCTCGAGGAAAAGTGCTGTCGTGTGTGTGTGTGTGTGTGTGTGTGTGTGTGTGTGTGTGTGTGTGTGTTGTTCTCTCTCTCTCTCTCTCTCTCTCTCTCTCTCTCTCTCTCTCTCTCTCTCTCTGTGTGTGTGTGTGTGTGTGTGTGTGTGTGTGTGTGTGTGTGTGTGTGTGTGTGCCTCTCTCTCTTTGTGTGTGTGTGTGTGTGTGTGTGTGTGTGTGTGTGTGTGTGTGTGTGTGTGTATACGTACGTACGTAAGTCACTGGATAAGTTCATTACAAACGTCAGATATACAAATGAAAACGGGAAAGGCCAGTAAAGACTGATGATGAGAATGCAAGACAAAACTCATGGACTCATTGATAAAGGCCAGAAAAGACTGATGATGAGAAAGCAAGACAAAACTCTTTGACTCCTTCATAATTCCACGTCAGTGGCGCTAATGCTATTGTGACAGCATTTGGGTTCATACATTTCTCACCAAGAAGAGGAAAAAATGAACACCGCGCGTAATAACTACTAGCTAAAAGCCTAACCGTCTGACCACAGACAGACAGCGAAGTTAACATCTTTATCGTAATAACTACAAGCTAAAAGCCTAACCGTCTGACTACAGACAGACAGGGAAGTTCACATCCTTATCGTCTCCATTCTCCAGCAAAATTGTCAGGAATCTGGGATCAGCTTCAGCCGAGACTAACCTCTGCAAGAATGCCGCCGCAAAGCAGACGACAATCACACCCCCTCCCCTACTCTCATTCACTCCCAAGCTACCCATCCACCCCCCCCCCCACAAAAAAAAAAAAAAAAAAAAAGAAGAAAAAGAAAAAGAAGAAAGCCCAGACGCTCAACTCCACCAAAGGAACGCCAAAGGTTTGGCACAATACGTCGTTTGTCACCATGCACTCCTTGTTGAACTGTGTCCGTTACAGTGTCAACTGGCTGGGTGAGTTGCTGACAGTCACCACCTATATAACAAGAGGCTGGCATGCCAGACTCGTACTCTGAGCCATGGCTCTGGAACTCCCACATCCACATCTCCACAACCACAGCTCCACATCCACACAGCTCCACATCCACAGCTCCACAACCACAACTCCACATCCACATCCACAGCTCCACATCCACATCTCCACATCTACATCTCCACATCCACAGCTCCACATCCACAGCTCCACATCCACATCTCCACAACCACAACTCCACATCCACAGCTCCACATCCACAGCTCCACATCCACATCTCTACATCCACACCTCCGCATCCACAGCTCCACATCCACATCACCACATCCACATCACCACATCCACCACCTGTACATTCAGAAGCATTTTCAAAGTGAGATGACTGCAGGCGGAAATTGAAACAAACTTCAAAGAAAGAAACTGACCACACCGCCTTACGAGAGAGAGACAAAGAAATCAGGCCACGTTCACCTGGCGCCCGATTTGAGAAGCTTTGATTGTTCCTTCTTCGATTTGAGCAGCTAAGTGATTGTTCCTTCTTCGATTTGAGCAGCCAAATGATTGTTCCTTCTTCGTTTTCATTGAGAAGCAAAGTGATCGTTCCTTCTTCGTCTTCATTGAGGAGCTAAGTGATTGTTCGCTCTTTGTTATCGAGAAGCTAAGTGATTGTTCGCTCTTTGTTATCAATGAGAAGCTAAGTGATTGTTCGCTCTTTGTTATCAATGAGAAGCTAAGTGATTGTTCGCTCTTTGTTATCAATGAGAAGCTAAGTGATGTTCGCTCTTCGTTTTCATTGTCCTGAATGGTTGTTCATCTTGCTTGAAGAAGACCTAAGAGGTCGAAACGCGCCATGTTTTGTCTTGTGGTTTGTTTGTCCCTGCTGTTTGGCGCACTGACAAACAATTCTTTGTTACATTGGTTCCAGTTTCCGCGTGCAGTCATCTCATCTTGAAACTGACATCAAACAGGTTTGTTCCGTGCTGTCCCCTCTGAATTGAAACTGACATCAAACAGGTTTTGTTCCGTGATGTCCCTTCTGAATTGAAACTGACATCAAACAGGTTTGTTCCGTGATGTCCCCTCTGAATTCCTTTAAAAGAGCATTGAGACACTTTGTGTAGAAAGAATCTCGCTTGGCTGTGTCTATCCCCTTTCACATTTTCTGTGAAATTTTTGATTTAAAAAAAATCCCATAGGAATATACCAACACTTTTTGTTTAAAACCAAGAACAGTAGCCTCCATAATCTTTTGAATACTGCGATAACATATGAATGGTCTCTTTTTTTTTTCTGTTTTGTTTTGTTTGTTTGTTTGTTCAGATTTGGAGGGCCGGGGCTGTGGTGTGGTGGTGGTGGTGGTGGTGGTGGTGGTGTGTGTGTGTGTATGTGTGTGTGTGTGTGTGTGTGTGTGTGTGTGTGTGTGTGTGTGTGTGAAGGCATCAACTCGTGCGTCATTGGAAAATGATTGAGCACAGACAGGCCCAGTTAAATCTTATGGATAGCTGCAGATAAGTTGGGAATTTAACTGTGCAATAGCTGATTCACTTTCTTAGAAATATCTTTATCTGTGCCGCTCCCGTGCTTTCTCATCGAGATGACCCTAATGTTGTCTCTCCTCTCCTCCTCCCCCCCTTCCCTTCTCTCTCTTTCCCCCACCCTCCTCCCCCCATCACCAATCAACCACTCCTCCTCCCCCCTCCCTTATTCTCCCAGCCACACGTACATAGCGAAAAGCGCAGAAACATCCAGGCTTCTTTGTCACCGTCCGACTCCCCGCCAGTCTATAGTGTGTCTGACAGTCTATAGTGTGTCTGACAGTCTATAGTGTGTCTGACAGACCGCCGTCACGACACCCACCACAGGGCACCCTGCATTGGCCGCTCCCCTCAATGGTGTGTACTGCTGCCCATTCCTGCTACAACATTGAGTGAAGATTGCCTTACTAACAACACTGGGCGTGAGTGGTTGAGTGAGTGAGAGAGTATGTGTGTGTGTGTGCGCCTCGGGGTTTGTGTGTGTGTGTGCCTCTGTGTGCGCGCACACGCGCGCGCGCGCGTGTGTGTGTGTGTGTGTATGTGTGCGTGCATGAGTGCGTGCGTGCGTGCGTGTGTGTGTGTGTGTGTGTGTGTGTGGTGGTGGGTGTGTGGGGGCTGGGTGCGCGCGCGCACACATATGTGAGTGAATATGGCGCGGTTAAGTGTGAATAACGATGGAAGATTGAATTCTCCTGCGTTACGTAGAACCGTACGAAGAAACTGTAGGGACAGCGTGACAGCAGAAGACCTTCAAAGAACAACCCTCCTCACCCCCTCTCTCTCCTCCCCCTCCCTCCTCCCTGAGCTCCCTACCCTCTCAGGGGGCCGGGCCGCATCCAGGTCATGACCCCCAGATGCCCTTCTACTGCCAACGGTTGTTCCTGGCGTTACCGGGATTCGGAACCCGCAACTTTTGGATGGGCGGGGCGCCTCAAGGCGTGCCTTTTCAGACAGATGTCTCCCCCCCCCACCCCCCACCCACTGCTTACAGGACACCCCTTGTAAGCTGGGAAATTGAAGCTGTATGAAGTTCACTGTTGTTCCTCCACGACCAGATCCAGCTGGAACTCTTTTCGGCTGCCTCTGCCATCGCCTTCAGGGTTCTGGTCCTCTTCCTACCTCAAAGCCTGAGCTGTTTCATGAGGATATAGGCTGGTGAGCCTACACATTCCCCTCAATCCAATTTTCACGGAGAAGACCCGGGCCTGGAAAGCCGGATTCCCTCCATCTGCTCGTTAGATTGGCATAGTTCCGCAGTCTTGTAGAGGCGTGCTTGGTATTTCTGCTAGCAAACAGATAAAAAATCAAACTACCAACATCGATTCATCTGGCAAGAGCCCATCAGTTACTCGTTTATATCTCAACACACTAATTTTCAATCCACCATGGTTTATTTACTTATTCATTTATCTATGTAATATATCTCAACACACCAATGTTCAATCAACCATGCTTTATTTACACATTCATTATCTATGTAATATACCTCAACACACCTATGTTCAATCAGCCATGGTTTATTTACTCATTCATTCATCTATATAACCGTGACTCACCATGCAGAGCATTGAAATTGTCTGTTTTTCACTTCAGTGACGGACCATCTGATGCAAATACCAGCCCCACCCTGCCCCCATCCCTGCCCAGCCCCACCCTCCCCCCATCCCCGGCCTACGTGTCTGCCTACGGGGACTCCCCATTCACACCTGTCGGATGCACGCGCTTGCACCTTCACCACAGCGCTGATTGGTCGGGGACTGCTGTGACGTCAGCTGTAGGAGGATCCCACATAGCTGGCCTCTTAAAAGTCAAGCAGAGGCGCCTGTATTCTGTTTCTGAGAAAAAGACGTCTGTGTATTTAATTTTTTGATTTATTTATCTATGTATGTGTTTAACCATTTATCTGTTCATGTATTTATTCATCTGTTTCTTCGTATGTATGTGTGTATGTGTGTGTGTGTGTGTGTGTGTGTGTGTGTGTGTGTGTGTGTGTGTGTGTGTGTGTGTGTGTGTGTGTGTGTGTGTGTGTGTGTGTGTGTGTGTGTGTGTGTGTGTGTGAATTGAGACGACTCACCATTGACTACTCCCTGTGGACTGCCGGTGCCGGGGCTGTGGTGGGGTGGACGGGTCAGTCTGTAGCTGTGGTGCCGGGGCTGTGGGGGTGGACGGGTCAGTCTGTAGCTGTGGTGCCGGGGCTGTGGTGGGGTGGACGGGTCAGTCTGTAGCTGTGGTGCCGGGGCTGTGGTGGGGTGGACGGGTCAGTGTGTAGCTGTGGTGCCGGGGCTGTGGTGGGGTGGACGGGTCAGTCTGTAGCTGTGGTGCCGGGGCTGTGGTGGGGTGGACGGGTAGTCTGTAGCTGTGGTGCCGGGCTGTGGTGGGGTGGACGGTCAGTCTGTAGCTGTGGTCGAAGGGTCAGATCGACTGGCGTGGATGCAATGCCACTGAGGTGGCACAGAAGATGGGACAGCAAAATAAATAAAATGAAAGAAAAAAAAATGAAATAAGATTAAACAACATAGAAAAGGTAAGATAAAATAAAGTAAAACGAAATGAAATCAAGTGAAATAAAATAGAATGAAATGGAACAAAATGAATAAAATGAGATAAAATAATAAAACCCAAAACAAAACAAACTGAAATAAAACAAATGAAAATCCACAAGCATCCTACAAAAAAAAATAATATTGAGAAGAGACGTGGAAATGAGACAGGGAGGGACAGGGAGACAGAGCACGTGACAGTGTGTGGAAATGAGACAGACAGGGACAGGCAGACCGAGCAGTGACAGTGTGTGGAAATGAGACAGACAGGGACAGGCAGACAGAGCACGTGACAGTGTGTAGGTAGAACTCATCATCATTCCTTCTGGTTAATTGTAGGGGACCTTTGGGCAAGGTAAGTAACTCCTCCATTCTTCCCGTCCCCTAGCACCACCCTTCCTGCCCCCCCCCCCCCCCCCCCTTTTCCCTATCCCTTTCTCTTCTTCTCCAGAACGCAGCGGTGACTACCCTGGAGTGTGTGTGTGTGTGTGTGTGTGTGTGTGTGTGTGTGTGTGTGTGTGTGTGTGTGTGTGTGTGTGTGTGTGTGTGTGTGTGTGTGTGTGTGTGTGTGTGTGTGTGTGTGTGTGTGTGTGTGTGTGTGTGTGTGTGTGTGTGTGTGTGTGTGTGTGTGTGTGTGTGTGTGTGAGGGGTCGTGCCAATGGGTGAAAGGCGGCCCTTTGTGCAGCCACTCCCTGGCTGTAATAGGATCATTATCATCACAATGGCATCGGGCAGGAACACACACACACACACACACACACACACACACACACACACACACGTGGGTCCTCCGCGTGACGTATGTACCCCTGCTATCTTATACGAAAAGAAAAAAAAGTGTGTGGTGTGGTGTGTGTGTGTGTGTGTGTGTGTGTGTGTGTGTGTGTTCATCGTGCACGTGGGGAAGACAGCAGGATGAACACAGGATCAGTTGGCTGGACTCCGTGTGCAGGTACAAATTCAATAAGGATTAAAAAAAAAAAAAAACAACTGAGAAGGCACAAAAGACAACAGAAAGAACGATCTATTAAAAGAAAAAAAAAACTCGGCCTGAATGTGACATTTGTTGAGAGAATATGACTGAGAGAGAGAGAGAGAGAGAGAGAGAGAGAGAGAGAGAGAGAGAGAGAGAGACAGACAGACAGACAGACAGACAGACAGGCAGACAGACAGATGGGATAGAGGGGGAAGGCAGGTCGTATACAAGGCGGTAGGCAGGACAAAATGAAAACAAACAGATGCGTAGTGAAAAGAAAAGAAAACAACATCCCAGTGTCTGAGGCGGATAGGTTGGTGGGCCACTGACTGATCTGACAAACCATAGTCGCGTTACTGTTGTCCTCAACTCGCTTTAGTTATTAAAAAAAAAAAAAAAAAGCCGCTTTAGCGTCGTTCTCAACTCGCTTTAGCTAAAGGAGCCGGGATAGCGTTGTCCTCAACTCGCTTTAGCTAAAAGAGTCACGTTAGCGTTGTCCTCAACTCGCT
>JADBJO010004005.1:73322-80822 GCA_016801955.1 Conus betulinus | reverse complement strand
TATGTCCTGTACTACAATAGAGAAGACAAACAGTATGTCCTGTACTACAATAGAGAAGAACAAACAGTATGTCCTGTACTACAATAGAGAAGACAAACAGTATGTCCTGTACTACAATGGAGAAGACAAACAGCATGTCCTGTACTACAATGGAGAAGACAAACAGTATGTCCTGTACTACAATAGAGAAGACAAACAGTATGTCCTGTACTACAATAGAGAAGACAAACAGTATGTCCTGTACTACAATGGAGAAGACAAACAGCATGTCCTGTACTACAATGGAGAAGAAGACAAACAGCATGTCCTGTACTACAATGGAGAAGAAGACAAACAGTATGTCCTGTACTACAATGGAGAAGAAAACAGAACACAACAAACAGTATGTCCTGTACTACAATGGAGAAGACGACAAACACGCACATGGAAATTCTTTTTTTTTAAGTTAGCAAGAACATCAAGAACGTTGTACCAGGATGCTACGTTGTTTTTAAGAGGGTCATGATCCTTCGCCTGCGACCGAAACTATTTCACATTAAAACTGTTTCACCGAAACTATTTAACACCAAACTATTTAACACCCAAACAATTTAACACCAAACCATTCAACACCAAACTATTTAACACCAAACCATTTAACACCAAACCATTTAACACCAAACTATTTAACACCAAACCATTTAACACCAAACTGTTTCACATCAAGGTACTGAAGCTGTGCGCTCTCATATCAGACGATGATGATGACGAGACTGAAAGAACTCTACACTGAGCTCCAAACGTTCATCAACAATGCTGACAAAAGGATCCTCATCGTTCGGTACGAGTGGAGTAACGGGGGCTGGTACAGATGCGCAATCAGACAAGACTGGAAGAATTTCTATGGCTCTAATTGTGACGAGACTTTCAATGAAAGAGGACTACACCTGCTAGAATCTGCCAGTGTTGATGACCTGGTGCAGGCCAACACCCTGGGTGAACGTGGACCATCCGATGAAGAACATGGCGCCCCCAAGTCAGTCAGTATCACAGCCAGGGACACTGTCCCCCAGTCAGTATCACAGCCAGGCACACTGTCCCCCCAGTCAGTCAGTATCACAGCCAGGCACACTGTCCCCCAGTCAGTATCACAGCCAGGCACACTGTCCCCCAGTCAGTCAGTATCACAGCCAGGCACACTGTCCCCCAGTCAGTATCACAGCCAGACACACTGTCCCCCAGTCAGTATCACAGCCAGGCACACTGTCCCCCAGTCAGTCAGTATCACAGCCAGGCACACTGTCCCCCAGTCAGTCAGTATCACAGCCAGGCACACTGTCCCCCAGTCAGTCAGTCAGTATCACAGCCAGGCACACTGTCCCCCAGTCAGTATCACAGCCAGGCACACTGTCCCCCAGTCAGTCAGTATCACAGCCAGGCACACTGTCCCCCAGTCAGTCAGTATCACACAGCCAGGCACACTGTCCCCCAGTCAGTCAGTATCACAGCCAGGCACACTGTCCCCCAGTCAGTATCACAGCCAGGCACACTGTCCCCCAGGCACACTGTCAGTCAGTATCACAGCCAGGCACACTGTCCCCCAGTCAGTATCACAGCCAGGCACACTGTCCCCCAGTCAGTATCACAGCCAGGCACACTGTCCCCCAGTCAGTATCACAGCCAGGCACTGTCCCCCAGTCAGTGTCCCCCAGTCAGTCAGTCAGTATCACAGCCAGGCACACTGTCCCCCAGTCAGTAGGCACACTGTCCAGCCAGGCACACTGGCCCCCAGTCAGTATCACAGCCAGGCACACTGTCCCCCAGTCAGTATCACAGCCAGGCACACTGTCCCCCAGTCAGTATCACAGCCAGGCACACTGTCCCCCAGTCAGTATCACAGCCAGGCACACTGTCCCCCCAGTCAGTATCACAGCCAGGCACACTGTCCCCCCAGTCAGTATCACAGCCAGACACACTGTCCCCCAGTCAGTATCACAGCCAGGCACACTGTCCCCCAGTCAGTCAGTCAGTATCACAGCCAGGCACACTGTCCCCCAGTCAGTCAGTATCACAGCCAGGCACACTGTCCCCCAGTCAGTCAGTATCACAGCCAGGCACACTGTCCCCGGTCAGTCAGTATCACAGCCAGGCACACTGTCCCCCAGTCAGTATCACAGCCAGGCACACTGTCCCCCCAGTCAGTCAGTATCACAGCCAGGGACACTGTCCCCCAGTCAGTATCACAGCCAGGCACACTGTCCCCCAGTCAGTATCACAGCCAGGCACACTGTCCCCCAGTCAGTCAGTCAGTATCACAGCCAGGCACACTGTCCCCCAGTCAGTCAGCATCACAGCCAGTCACACTGTCCCCCAGTCAGTCAGTATCACAGCCAGGCACACTGTCCCCCAGTCAGTATTACAGCCAGGCACACTGTCCCCCAGTCAGCATCACAGCCAGGCACCCTGTCCCCAGTCAGTCAGTCACAGCCAGACACACACAGTATCACAGCCAGGCACACTGTCCCCCAGTCAGTATCACAGCCAGGCACACTGTCCCCCAGTCAGTCAGTATCACAGCCAGGCACACTGTCCCCCAGTCAGTCAGTATGTCACCCAGCCAGTCACAGCCAGGCACACTGTCCCCCAGTCAGTCAGTATCACAGCCAGGCACACTGTCCCCCAGTCAGTATCACAGCCAGGCACACTGTCCCCCAGTCAGTCAGTATCACAGCCAGGCACACTGTCCCCCAGTCAGTCAGTATCACAGCCAGGTACACACTGTCCCCCAGTCAGTCAGTATCACAGCCAGGCACACTGTCCCCCAGTCAGTCAGTATCACAGCCAGGCACACTGTCCCCCAGTCAGTCAGTATCACAGCCAGGCACACTGTCCCCCAGTCAGTGAGTATCACAGCCAGGCACACTGTCCCCCAGTCAGTCATCACACAGCCAGGCACACTGTCCCCCAGTCAGTCAGTATCACAGCCAGGCACACTGTCCCCCCAGTCAGTCAGTATCACAGCCAGGCACACTGTCCCCCAGTCAGTATCACAGCCAGACACACTGTCCCCCAGTCAGTCAGTGTCACAGCCAGGCACACTGTCTTCCTGTGAAGAATCGGAATATGTCTGCCCATCGCTAGGACTAAAACAAAGACATTTCCGGGGACTGTTGTTGACAGTGAGGACGACCTGGCCATGGTGAAGTTTACAATTCTGTTAAAGAACACAAGGCAGTGAGACATAGCCGTCTGAAAGTCCACCTTGACAACTGAAAGAGCCTGACAATGATGAAGAGTTCCCATCGGCTGTAACAGGAAAATTAGTCCCACTGCCACTGCTGGAAGGAGACTTTAGAGCCCTCAGACTTGCACTACGTGATCACTGAAATGGCAACAGAGGTCCTAGCAATATGGAAGTTGGTGCCACGGACCACAAGCAAAGGCAGAAGTACTATCGAAGAGGCCTTCTCAGGCAGTCTCAGACCGAAATGGAAATCCGTAGTATCATCTTAATCATCCTCATCTCATCAATCAGCATAAAAATGTCTCCAATTCTGTAGCCCTTCATGTCCTGCTCTCAAGGTGACCCTCAGTTTCGATGTCCTCTCCACGTGTGGCCTTGGTTTGGTTCCGTCGGGGTCACCGGTATCGGCGAGTCCATGGGGGCTGTCGTTGGACAGACGTGGTGGCGCCCTCCAGAGGGAGAGCTCACTCACGCCGGCTCCACGACTAAGCAATTATTGTCGTCAGTAGGGGGCTTAGTAGGTGGTGTCCTGCGTATGTTAGATCAGAACAGGCCCACTGAACACCACGGAAGTGACTCGTCAGCAGTGCAGTGTCTCCTCTGGTGGGTTGCCTCTTGACGACTTGACATTGTCTGTTCCCCATGGATTGCCGGTGCCGGGGCCGACCGGGCTGTGGCTGTGGACAGACCGGGCTGTGGCTGTGACGGGGTGTCGGAATGAGCGACGTGGATGCACTGCCTCTGAGATGACGCAGAGGTTGGGACAGCAGAACAAAAAACCCACCTTCAATACTGGCGTCAGTATCCATGGACAGAAGCTGGAGACTGTTGAACAGTTCACACAGCTGGCAGCCATCATCAGACACGAACCAGAAATCTTCTCAAAGACAGCGAAGATAACGTCAGCAATCTCAAAGACAGCGAAAATAACGTCTCAAAGACAGCGAAAATAACGTCAGCAATCTCAAAGACAGCGAAAATAACGTCAGCACTGTCCGGAGTAGAACCTGAATGGAAAACCACGTCTCCACCAAACACAAGCTGGGGCTCCTTTGTACACTACCTGCAAGTAGTCTCCCTGTAAGCAGTCTCCCTGTAAGCAGTCTCCTGTAAGCAGTCCCAGTCTCCCTGTAAGCAGTCTCCCTGTATGCAGTCTCCCTGTAAGCAGTCTCCCTGTATGCAGTCTCCCTGTAAGCAGTCTCCCTGTAAGCAGTCTCCCTGTAGCAGTCTCCCTGTAAGCAGTCTCCCTGTAAGCAGTCTCCCTGTAAGCAGTCTCCCTGTATGCAGTCTCCCTGTATGCAGTCTCCTGTATGCAGTGTCTCCCTGTATGCAGTCTCCCTGTAAGTCAGTCTCCCTGTAAGCAGTCTCCTGTATGCAGTCTCTCCTGTATGCAGTCTCCCTGTAAGCAGTCTCCCTGTATGCAGTCTCCCTGTATGCAGTCTCCCTGTATGCAGTCTCCCTGTAAGCAGTCTCCCTGTATGCAGTCTCCCTGTAAGCAGTCTCCCTGTATGCAGTCTCCCTGTAAGCAGTCTCCCTGTATGCAGTCTCCCTGTATGCAGTCTCCCCTGTATGCAGTCTCCCTGTATCCAGTCTCCCTGTAAGCAGTCTCCCTGTAAGCAGTCTCCCTGTAAGCAGTCTCCCTGTATGCAGTCTCCCCTGTAAGCAGTCTCCCTGTATGCAGTCTCCCTGTAAGCAGTCTCCCTGTAAGCAGTCTCCCTGTATGCAGTCTCCCTGTAAGCAGTCTCCCTGTATGCAGTCTCCCTGTATGCAGTCTCCCTGTAAGCAGTCTCCCTGTATGCAGTCTCCTCCCTGTATGCAGTCTCCCTGTAAGCAGTCTCCCTGTAAGCAGTCTCCCTGTAAGCAGTCTCCCTGTATGCAGTCTCCCTGTATGCAGTCTCCCTGTATGCAGTCTCCCTGTAAGCAGTCTCCTGTATGCAGTCTCCCTGTATGCAGTCTCCCTGTATGCAGTCTCCCTGATGCAGTCTCCCTGTAAGCAGTCTCCCTGTAAGCAGTCTTCCCTGTAAGCAGTCTCCTGTATGTAGTCTCCCTGTAAGCAGTCTCCCTGTATGCAGTCTCCCTGTAAGCAGTCCAAGTATGCAGTCTCCCTGTAAGCAGTCTCCCTGTATGCAGTCTCCCTGTATACAGTCTCCTCCCTGTATGCAGTCCCTCCCTGTAACAGTCTCCCTGTAAGCAGTCTCCCATGTAAGCAGTCTCCCTGTATGTAACAGTCTCCCTGTAAATACACCTCCCTGTATGCAGTCTCCCTGTAAAGCAGTCTCCCTGTAAAATACACAACATCCTCCCATAATGCAGTCTCCCTGTAAGCAGTCTCCACCGAACAGCTCTCCCTAAATACACCGTCTCTGACCATAAAGAGTCTCCTGTATGCAGTCTCCTCCCTAAATGCAGTCAAACCCTGTAAGCAGTCCTCCCTGTGACAAGCAATACTCCCTGTAAGCATATCTC
Organism: Conus betulinus; assembly: GCA_016801955.1. Lineage (NCBI taxonomy): Eukaryota > Metazoa > Mollusca > Gastropoda > Neogastropoda > Conidae > Conus > Conus betulinus. The sequence continues at coordinate 75,133 of JADBJO010004005.1, read as the reverse complement.
CCTGTATGCAGTCTCCCTGTATGCACCCTCCCCTGAACATAATACACCGAAGCATCTGACCATGTATGCAGTCTGAACATCTGACCATAAATAAGCACTCCCTGTAAGCAGACCCCTGTATACACAGTCATCGACCATAAATACTCCCTGTATGCATCCTCCCTGTAATACACTGAACATCTCCCATATATACAGCCTCCCTGTATGCCAGTCTCCCTGTATGCAGTCCTCCCTATATGCAGTCCCTCCCTGTAAGCAGTCAGCCCTGTATGCAGTCTCCCTGTATGCAGGCCGAGACTTGCGCTCTCACAACGAATCTGGAAAAAAATCCAAGCACAAACTGAAATGCCTATCTTGAGATTTAAAACCATGAAATACACTGAATACCTGAGACATAATTACACTGAACATCTTACCAGCCATAATCCAGTGAACATCTGACCATAAATACACCGAACATCTGACCATAAATGACACCGAACATCTGACCATAACAGGAAATACACATCTCACCTAAAGAAGGACACCAAACAGCACCGTTCATAGGATACACTGAACCATCGGACTGCCAGCACCGAACCAGTGAGTACCATAAATACACCGAAACACTGACGGAAGACTGCCAAGATTTGACCCAGTGACACCAAACACACTGAACATAAATACACCGACTATCTGACAATAACACTGAATATCTGACCATAAATATACTGAACTGACCACCACCGCCCAGTGAGTACATTTGACCATAAACACGACGAACTGCCATAATACACTGAACAGTGAGTAGGAAGACACTGAACATCTGACCATACTGCCAGCACTGCCCAGTGAGTATAAAGACATTAAAACACTGACGGACTGCCATACACTGCCCATCTCAGCAGTAGGAAGTCAGTCAAACCACGACGGACTGCCAGCTGTGCGCAGATCTAGTGAGCTAGCAGGAAGACAGGGACCCCGACCCCCCCCCCCCCCCCCCCCACCGGGACTGAACGTGGAGTGAAGGAACGTCACAACTAGTATGCCCAGCGCCTTAGGATGAAGGCTTCATGGACTGTTGAAGCAAGTAGAGAGTGAGTAGGAAGACAGGAAACACGACGGATTGCTAGTACTGCCCAGGGAGTAGGAAGACAGGAACACACGATGGACTGCCAGCACTGCCCAGTGAGTAGGAAGACAGGAAACACGACGGACTGCCAGCACCGCCCAGTGAGTAGGAAGACAGGAAACACGACGGACTGCTAGTACTGCCCAGTGAGTAGGAAGACAGGAAACACGACGGACTGCCAGCACCGCCCAGTGAGTATAGGAAGACAGGAAACACGACGGACTGCTAGTACTGCCCAGGGAGTAGGAAGAACAGGAAACATGATGGAACTGCCAGCACTGCCCAGGGAGTGGGGAAATCTTTGCAGAGACCCAAGGCTTGGCTCAGAGCCCACAGAACTGGAGGAACCTGGTTAATTGTTCTTCACAGTGCTGCACGATAGCCCCTCAACAGAGCTGAGAAGAAGAAGAAGAAGAAGAAGAAGAAGAAGAGAGAAGCCGTTGTAGACAATGTGATGCTGGTGCTGATGCCATGTGGCCCACACACTGTGAGTGTCGGTGTGTGGTGATGACTAACAGCACGTTTTCCTTCCTCTCACGGTCACTAACACGGCCAGCGGTCTGTCACTTTGTCCACTTCGTTGAGGTCACTGTCACCAAGTGATGACATCCGACAGTGACAGCGTTCTCTCTCTCTCTCTCTCTCTCATCCCTCTCTCTCTCTCTCTCCTCCTCTCTCTCTCTCTCTCTCTCTCTGTTTT
>JADBJO010004005.1:53322-68322 GCA_016801955.1 Conus betulinus | reverse complement strand
TCCTTCATTGTTCCCCTGCCTGAAATAATGTAGGTCTGGAAAACCACATCTATGAAAGAGATTTTGCGACAAGTGGTACATATTGCCCAGTTGCACAAGCCGCTAAGCAAAGATAAAGCTAGGATTGAACACTTGGAATACCAAATTGTTTCTTCGTGTTACAATATCTGTTGGAGATCTGTTTCAGTTCATCTATTATCAGCCTGTCCTGTATTGACAGAAATATAAGGAGAAAAGGTATTGATGTTCAAAAATATCTAAATGACAGTTGTGTTTTGATGCTCAATCTGAGGAAGCCAGTCATTAAGAGGATCCCAAAATGTCAGTGCCAGGGTCTGTGTTGTAAGTTCTGTGTATGTATGTGACAGTGAGGAGCACTGTTCTTATTCCTTTGTCGTCTCGCATCAACTGTGATCAAGAAACGTTGAAGAGAACCGCTGAAGTGAACTGCACACACACACACACACACACACACACACACACACACACACACACACACACACACACACACGCGCGCGCACGCACGCGCGCGCACGCACGCACCACACACACACGCACTCACACACACACACGCGCACACACACACACACACGCGCACACACCACACAGACACGAGAGAGAGAGAGAGAGAGAGAGAGAGAGAGAGAGAGAGAGAGAGAGAGAGCGTACTCTTAAGCACACCTTAACCTGAGCAGAGCGTTTTTTTCCAGTTCTATCCGATTACTGACCAGCACTGGAAAATTTCATCACGCTCCAGTGGCACTGAGACGTTAGCTCTGTATCTGTCTTGCAATGTCCTGGACAGCGGAAATGCTTTGTGCTGGCACTGTTATTCCCCGGTGACGGAGGAGGGCATAAGCTGAGGTCAACCACTCACTCTGCCCAGTTAAACGGCCAAAGCATAATTGTGTGTCTGCACAGGCTACACACCGCAATGAGTAATTTGGCTCTAAATCACGACATAATCCGCGTAAGCGTTTTGAGGTCTTCCATAACGCTGAACGCACATTGAATGTTAAACTGATATTGATCAAAAAAGAACAACTCCCCACCAATCAATTTCCTTATTTCTGTTGTTTTGTTTTGTTTGTTTGTTTGTTTGTTTTAGAAAGAGGGAGATTAGTTACCGCCAAGGACATAGACAAAGTACTGGACAAGACACAATGTATTTCAACCTCTTGGATCTTCTTCAGGTGAAAACAAATAACATTAGGACAGTGAAAACAAAGAACGAGAAATCACTTATCTTCTCGTATTCGCCGCACGACTTCGTTCTTTATTGAAAGTTTGATTATGAATGCACAAAAGCTCGTTCTTCGTTTTGACCCGTCTTAAAGGTTTTTTGGTTTCTTGCTTTTGCCTGAAGAAGACCAAAGAGGTCGAAATGCATTGTGTCTTGTCCTGTGCTTTTATCTATATCCTTAGCGGTAACTAACCCCCACTTTTTCTAAATCTTGCTTCATTTTCCGCCCTCAGTCACTCCCTTTTGAAACTAGGGTGTTTTTTTTTTTTTTTTTTTTTTTTTTTTTTTTGGGGGGGGGGGGGGGTGTTTTTACCGATGACATCACATACGATCTTGAAAGACATGACCTTCCCCCTTAGTTGACGTCACATTTCAGGCCTTTGCACTGACCTGCGGCCCTATCTTTGCGCCAGGTGGTAACCCCAAATAGTCCCATTCCTTTGATTTTGATTGGTCTGCTTGGAACCACCTGGCTTGTACCTTGATGGCCATATGGCAAAAAACGAGGAGAATCAACTTTCAGACACAGTAAAAAATTATTTAAAACAATCTTATCTTGCCAGTCTATAACTACTCGACTCCTTAAGCAAGGCCTTGGCGCATTACTTTTTGGTGTGCAACCACTAGCCACAGGACAGTAGTCCCATGCCTGAGTCTGCCACAAGGAAAACGAATCCAAGTCAGAGCGGTCAAGCGCGTGCCTGTGGAACTGACCGTTGTGAGTGAGACCACATCTGAGGTCAGAGTTTTACGCCCTGACAACCCCCCTCTGTCCCCCAGCAGTACAGCAGTATTTGATTCAGGTCAGGGAAGGCAAAGGAGGTGGAAAGAGAGGGATTTGGAATAAATCTTTGCAGAGTCAAATTCAGTGGATGCTTTCTTTCGTTCATTTATTCGTTCCTGGAAACTCCCTTTCTTGTGCCCCATGAAGACTCAACACAATCTACATGACGGCCTGTCCAGCTCTAGTCTTCCGGGTCATCTGGCATTGCAGACAGACTTCAAGAACCTCCTCATCAGTTCACATTGTTTCTAGCACAGCCGACAGCAGGGGCCATGTAAGGGATGTCAATTTGTCAAAGTCAATTGTCTGGACGTTGCGTGCGTGCGTGCGTGCGTGTGTGTGTGGTGTGTGTGTGTGTGTGTGTGTGTGTGTGTGTGTGTGTGTGTGGTGTGTGTGAGAGTGAAGGGGGAGGTGGAGAAAGATTCCACAACACATTAAGATAGATTTTCTAAAACACACAAAAACTGCAACAAAATCTTTCTTCCGTGAAATCTTAGGACAGACGAAAAGACTTATCTCTTTCAGCACCTAAAAGATTGCATCAGGTGGAACATTTCTGTACAGGGTTTTCAGGTAGTCTGCAGTTAAGTGTTGAAGTCTGACGTCATCTATGTCCCAGCACTCTGTAAAGACATGAGCGTTGAAGTCTGACGTCATCCATGTCCCCGCATTCTGTAAGGACGTGAGTGTCTTTCTGACGTCATCTATGTCCCAGCACTCTGCAAGGCCATGAGTGTTAAGTCTGACGTCGTATATGTCCCGGCACCCCTGTGAGGTCATGACTGGTACATACGAGTGGATGTAAAAAAAAAAGGTGGCCTGTGTGTAATCCGTACAAATCTTTTTCTTTTTCACGGCCACCAGCGGCAGATGGCGAAATCTCTTTAATGTTTGGACAGCTTTGAAAGAGTTTTTTTTATTCGTCTGTGTGTTCCAACCCTTGAGCGAGGCGACTTTGACACATAATTAGATTCAAAGTCAGGAAACTGAAACAAAATTTAACAGGAATTTTAAGTAGCTCCGTCGGTTAACTTGGAGAAACAAATTACAAGATGAAACATGACGCGTTTCGACTTCTTAGGTCTTTTTCGGGCACGATGAACAACATTTAGGACAGTGAAAACGAAGAGCAAGCAATCACTTATCTTCTTCAAATTGGGTCAAAACCAAATGAACTCCGTGGGAAACCCCACTTACTTACCCCCATAACCCCTGTTCTGCCCCCCCCCCCCCCCCCCCCCCCCCCCCCCCCCCCCCTTCCCTGTATGGAAACAGCCCAGCAGAGTTTCGAACCAGTAACGTCAGATCACAAGTCCGGCGCTCTGCCAGTTGAGCTCCTCCGGCCCTCAAGCGTTGTCCCTACACAGACAACTAGTTTTCACATATCCCTTGTCCCTAGAGAATACCAGACTAGTTTTCACATATCCCTTTGTCCCTACAGTATACCAGACAGCTAGTTTTCACCATATCCCTTGTCCCTACAGTATACCAGACAACTAGTTTTCACCATATCCCTTGTCCCTACAGTATACCAGACAGCTAGTTTTCACCATATCCCTTGTCCCTACAGTATACCAGACAGCTAGTTTTCACCATATCCCTTGTCCCCTACAGTATACCAGACAACTAGTTTTCACCATATCCCTTGTCCCCTACAGTATACCAGACAGCTAGTTTTCACCATATCCCGCGCCGCGTCCAAGTTGCGTCTTCAGCCATCATAGCCTTTGCAACGAGTCCCTAGGAGGGGGGTGGGGGGGGGGGGGGGGGGGGGGGGGGGGGGGGCTGTCCAGATGGAAATCAGGACACTTTGCTTCTTACCCGACCAGCATGAAAGCTAAGTCTCTGCTGTGACTGTGGTCATCCATTGGGACATCGTGTATTTGAGCGAGTGCAGAGTGGTGTGTGACAGTTGTCCACGCTTTTACTCACATCCTCATCCTGTCACTATCCGCCTTTCTTCTCTTCTCACCACTGACCTGTCCTCCAACTCCAACTCTGGCTCTGTTTCATAGGGTTTACTGGATGTTGCAGGTGTAGAGTCGGGAAAAGGAAAAGCTGGTTGGTTGGGGGCGCTGTTCTGCATCAGGCACCATTGTCTGGCATGTCCTTCTGTCACCCTCTCACTCTGTCATCTTCCTTCCGATTCTTTCAATCCATGCTTCAGATCCGTTTCTCCAAGCACGTGTTCACTGCGTGCGCGTTAGTCCACCACTCACTGCTTAACCACGAGGCCACAGTGCGCGTTAGTCCACCACTCCTGCTTAACCACGAGGCCACAGTGCGCGTTAGTCCACCACTCCTGCTTAACACGAGGACACAGTGCGCGTCAGTCCACCACTCCTGCTTAACCACGAGGACACAGTGCGCGTCAGTCCACCACTCCTGCTTAACCACGAGGCCACAGTGCGCGTTAGTCCACCACTCCTGCTTAACCACGAGGCCACAGTGCGCGTTAGTCCACCACTCCTGCTTAACCACGAGGCCACAGTGCGCGTTAGTCCACCACTCCCTGCTTAACCACGAGGCCACAGTGCGCGTTAGTCCACCACTCCTGCTTAACCACGAGGCCACAGTGCGCGTTAGTCCACCACTCCTGCTTAACCACGAGGACACAGTGCGCAGGACTGACGGCTGATGACTAAATGAATTAATAACTAAGATGAAAGGATTGAAGGCGAAGGTTTCATGGACAGAGTTCAGATGACGTCTGATCTGCGCATTCACCCAACGCTCTGATCCCTACCCAACACTGCGCCACGATTGCAGCTGCATGTGCGTTTTATATATGTGTACGTTCGCGCGCACGTGTGTGTGTGTGTGTGTGTGTGTGTGTGTGTGTGTGTGTGTGTGTGTGTGTGTGTGTGTGTGTGTGTGTGTCTTGGCCAGAGGGTCACCAGAATCCAACCGCAAACTCGATGAGCTCTTGATGAAGCGAAAACGACGGTCACTTGCTGGTCAACATTGAACTATGTACACACACACACACACCACACACACACACACACACACACCACACACACACACACACACCACTACACGAACGCACGCGCACACAAGCCTCCCACCCCTCTGTTTTAGGAACGCAGACAATTGTTAGAATCCGAGGTCTGACCAGCGCGTAGGGTTTCCTGCATAGCAAAGACCTCCACCCCACCCCTGTCTCTTGTCTCGTTCATGCATCTCCACCCACCACCCCTGTCTCTTGTCTCGTTCACTGCATCTAGTCGCCCGTGCCAACCCTGCGCACTGCAGTCTCATGATTGACTTCCCCCACATGCAGTGACTCCTCGGAGCTGGAAAACGGACCTCGGAGGAGTCTACCCTGCTGCAATCGTGTAGTCAGACCTGGCAGGCCAGAAAGTGGGGAGCGGGGAGTGAGGGAGTTACTGTCGAGCAGAGGTGGTGGGGGAGTTGATTGGGGGGGGGGGGGGGGTGAGACCACTGCGGGTCGAGGCAGAGAAAGGTCGGATAGATAGACTGGTGGGATGGGGAGTGTGGGGGCAGGGGGGTGGGACCACGGCGGCACCTGTGTTAGGAAAGTCACTGGGTGCATAATGCTGGCGGCGGCAGGCGGATTATGTGGCAGTGTGGTGTGGGACAGAGGCCATGGGGGGGGGGGGGGGGGGGGGGGGGGGGGGGGGGGGGGGGAAACGGGCGCGCTCGCTGTGAACCTATACAGTGGGGCTGTGATGTGGGGCAAACATCACAGACCCGCTCCATACAAGTTCCTGTCTGTCCCTGGTCTGTCTGTCTGTGCCTGTCTGTATGTCTGTCTCTGTCTGTCTGTCTGTCTGTCGTCTCTCTCAACCTGTCTCTCTCTCTCTCTCTCTCTCTCTCTCTCTCTCTCTCTATCTCTCTCTCTCAGGTGGCTCAGTGGGGCCACTCACTGGCCTTGAACGGCCAGCATCGTCCCCAGTCTGTGTTCCTGTCTAATACGGGGCGTGTTTTTTCTGTCTTTCTGTTTTCCTTTCCACCTCTCTCTCCAACGGAATCGAAAAGTTGGCAAAGGTTTAAGGTCTTTTGAATAAAACAGTAATGGAATCATCTCATTTCCCCTGTGTTGTTGAAGCGCGCGAACAGGAACACAGATGCGTCCTGGGGATTACACCTGGCACAAACGCGGCTGGCAAAAAACTGGACCGAAAGCAAATTATAGTGGACCGACATCATAGAATGTGGCTTTGACTGTACTATGGCGACAAACTCACCCTACACCTCACCAATCCTCATACAGTATGGGTGTCACTGTACTATACTCACACCACTGACCCTACCACTAACGCCACAATCAAGCATACAGTAACGGGTTCCTGTCACTGTACAAACCTATCTCGACCACTGACCCTACCTCTCTCACTCAATCCCTCATCACAGAATGGTCTCTCTTTTCGTGTACTATATCAAACACACTTGACTCCTTGACAGCCTCACAATTATCATCCTGTAAAGGGTGTCCTGTAACTATTCCCACTACTGACCCTACGCAGCACAATTAGCATACCGTACGGGTTCCTTTCTGTTTTATATCAAACACACTGACCCTACACATCAACATCACAAATTATCATACATTATGGTGTTTGGAATGTGCTATAATGGAACACACTGACCCCACCACAGGTTTTACGCCGCAATCATCATAACCGATGGTAAGGTGGTTGACCCACTGTACTATCGCAACACAACTGACCCTAAACACCCCATTCATCATCATCATACATTATGGGTGTCCACTGTACTATATCCACACACTGACCCCTAGACATCACAATCATTCATACATTGGGTGTTCACTGTACTATATCACACAACCTGACCCCTAACACATCACAATCATCATACAGTAATGTGTGTCACCTGTACTACTTTATCGAAACACCTGACCATACCATCACAATTATCATACAGTATGGGTGTCACTGTACTATATCAACACAACTGACCCTACACATCACACATTACAATGACCTACGACGAAAAGCTGTCGGGACGATGACGTAACATAATGCAATACACCAGTGGTCCCAGAATGGTGCCCACGCGCATGCACACTGGAGCGAACACACACACGCACGCACGCACGCACTCACCGCACACACACTACAAGACACACAACACACCACAACATTGCACGCACGAGCACGCACACAGCATGCGGCACAACTCCTCGCGTAACTTGAATCAAATACCAAATAGGATAGGTATATAGTTTGAATGTCCCAGAACTTCTGAGATGGCGTTGTTGAGAGTGAAGTGATGAAGTGGTCTAAAGGATTGGGAATCTACCCGTTCTCCCCTCTCCCATTGCAAAGATTTACATACCTATTCCCTTCCCCCCTCCCCTCTTCCTCCCATTCCTCCCCCCCCCCCCTCCCCTCACATTCCTCCCCTCTCCTCCTCCTATTCCTCCCCTCACCTCCCCTCCCCTTCCTCCACCCTCCTCCTACCCCTCCGCCTCCCCATCCGTCCCCTCCCTATTCCTCCCCCTCCCCTTCCTCCCCTCTCCTCTCCTCCCCTCCCCCTCTCCTCTATTCCTCCCTCCCCATCTCCTCCCCTCCTCCCCCTCTCCTCCTCTTCCTCCCCTCACCTCCCTCCCATTCCTCTCTCTCCCATTCTCCTCCCCTCCCCTCGCTCCCCGTCGTCCTCCTCCTCCGGCCTCCCCTCCCCTCCTCCTCTCGCCTCCCATTTCTGGCACCTCCCCCTCCTCCCCATCCCTCTCCCCCACATCCTCCCCTCCCCCCTCCTCCTCACTCCCCTCCCCTCTCCCCCTCTCCTCCCCATTCCTCCCCTCTCCTCTCCCCCATTCACGCCCTCCCCTCCCTCCCCCTCCCTCTCCTCCCCTCCCCTCCCCCTCCCTCTCGTCACCTCCCTTCCCCCTCTCGCAGCCCTCTCCCTCCCTCTGAGGCGGCCCCCGGTCCTCCCCGACCCTCCCCTCCCCTCCCCTCCCTCCCGCGCCTCACTCCCTCCTCCCCCTCCCTCCCCTTCCTCCCCTCCCCTCCCCCTCTGCCTCACATTCCTCCCCTCCCCTCTCATCCCATTCCTCCCCTCCCCTCCCCTCTCCTCCCATTCCCCCCCTCCCCCCCCTCTCCTCTCCATTCCTCCCCTCCCCTCCCCTCTCCTCCCCTCCCCTCTCCTCCCTTCTCCCCCTCCCCTCCCCCTCTCCTCCCCTCCTCCTCTCTCCTCCCAGGCCCCCTCCCTCCCCTCTCCTCCTCCCCACCACCTCTCCTCCCCATCTCTCCTCTCCCGTCTCTCCATCTCGTTCTCCCCTCCCCTCCCTCTCCTTCCTCCCTCCCCTCCCCTCCTCCCTCCTCCCCTCCCCTCCCTCTCCTCCCATTCCTCCCCTCTCCCCTCCCATTCCTTCTCCCCTCACCTCTCCTCCCCTTTCTCTCTCCTCTCCCCTCTCCTCCCCTCGCTCCCCCCTCCCCTCTCTCACCCCTCTCCTCCCATTCCTCCCTCTCCCCTCTCCTCCCCTCTCCTTCTCCCTCTCCTCCCCTCCCTCTCCTCCCATTCCTCCCCTCCCCTCCCCCCTCCCCTCCCTTCTCTCCTCCCCTCCCCTCATCCTCTCCTTCTTCCTCCCCTCCTCCCCTCCCCTCTCCTCTCCTTCCTTCCCTCCCCTCCCTCCCCCTCCGCCTCCTCCCCTCCCCCATTTCCCCCTCCCCCCCTCTCCTCCTTCTCCCCCCTCCCCTCTCCCTCCCATTCCTCCCCTCTCACTCCCCTCCCCTCTCCTCCCAATTCCTCCCCTCCGCTCCCCTCCCATCTCTCCCCCCCCTCCTCCTCCCCTCCCCTCTCCTCCCCCCTCAGCTCTCCTCCCATTCTTCTCCTCCCCTCTCCCCTCTCCTCCTCTTCCCTTCCTCCTCTCCTCTCCCTTACTCCCTCCCATGTCTCCCCTCCCCTCGTCCTCCCCTCGCTCTCCCCCTCCCCCCCCCGCCCCCTCCTCTCCTCCCCATTCCCCCTCCCTCTCCAAACCTCTCTACCCTCTCCCTCTCCTCCCTCCATCCTACCCTCCCCTCCTCCCTCACCTCTCCTCAATCCTCGCCCCTCCCTCTCCTCCCCATTCCCCCCTCCCTCTCCTAAATTCCTCCCTCCCCCTCCTCTCCATTCCTCCCCTGCGGGTCTCCTGTCCTCCCATCCTCCCCTCACCTCTCCTCCAAATTCCTCCCTCCCCTCTCCTCCCCTTCCTCCCCTCACCTCTCCCAAATAAATTCCTCCCCTCCCCCCCTCTCCCTCCCTCCCCTCCTCTCCTCCCATTCCTCCCTCCCCCCTCTCCTAAATTCCTCCCCTCCCTCTCCTCCCATTCCCTCCCCTCACCTCCTCCTCCCATTTTCCTCCCCCCCGTCCACCTCTCCTAAATCTCCTCCCCCTCCCCCTCCTCCTCTTCCTCCTCCTCTCACCCTCTCCTAAAATTCCCCATCCCCCCCTCTCCTCCCTATGTCCTCCCCTTCCGTCCCCAAATTCCTCTCCCCCCTTTCCTCCCTCTCACCCCGTCCTCCCCTTCCTCCCTCTCCTCTCAATCTTCCTCCCCTCCCCCTCTCCCTCCCTCTCTCTCCCTCCCTCCCCTCTCTCCAATTCCTTCCCCCCCCCTCTCCTCCCCTCCTGTCCCCTCCCCTCCTCCACCCCTCTCCTCCACCATTCCTAAAATCCCTCCCCCTCTCTCCCCCCATTCCCCCCCCTCTCCTCTCCCCGTCCCACTCTCCCCCCTTCCTCCTCCCCCTTCCTCCCCTCACCTCCTCCCTCCCTCCCCTCCCCCCATGTCCTCCCCTTCCCCCTCTCCTCCCCTTCCTCTCCTGCTCCCTCCTCCCCTCTCCCCTCCCCTCTCTCCTAAAATGTCCTCCCCCATCCCCTCTCCTTCCTCCCATCCCTCCTAAAATCCTCCCCTTCCCATTCCTCCCCTCACCTCCTCCTCCCAGTCCGCCCCTCCCCCTCCCTCCTCCCCTGCCTCCTCCCCCCCTCTCCTCCATTTCCTCCCCTCCCCTCTCCTCTCCCATTCCTCCCCTCTCCTCTCCTCCCCTTCCTCCCCTCCTCCCTCCCATCTCCTCCCCTCCCCCTCTCCTCCCCTCCCCTCCGTCCTCCCCCTCCCCTCCCATCTTCCCCTCCCCCTCCCCTCCTCATCCCATTCCTTCCTACCCTCTCCTCCCCTCTAGCCTCCTCCCCTCCCATTCCTTTCCTCCCCTCTCCTCCCCTCCCCTCTCCTTCCCCTCCCCTCTCCTAAAATTCCCCGCCCCTCTCCTCCCTCGCCCCTCCCTCGCTCCTCCCCTTTCCTCCCTCGCCTCCCTATTCCTCCCCTCCCCTCGTCCTAAATGGTCCTCCCCTCCCCTCTCCTCCCATTCCTCCCCTCCCCTCTCCTAAATTCCTCCCTCCCCTCTCCTAAAATTTCCTCCCCTCACCTCTCCTCCCATTTTCTCCCCTCCCCTCTTCCCTCCTAAATTCCTCCCCGCCCCTCTCCTAAAATTCCTCCCCCTCTCCTCCCCCCCAGTCTCCCCTCCCCTCTCCTCCCTGTCCGCCCCCTCCCCTCTCCTCCAATTCCTCCCCTCAGTCCCTCTCTCCTCCCATTCCTCCCTTTCCCTCCTTCCCATCTCCTCCCCTCCCCTCTCCTCCCATCCCCTCCCCCAACCTCTCCTCCCCCTTCCTCCCCTCCTCCTCTCCTCCCCATTCCTCCCCTCATCTCCCTCCCATTTCCTCCCCTCCCTCTCCCTCCCATTCCTCCCCTCACCTCTCCTCCCATTCCTCCCCTCTATCCTCCTCCTCCCATCCTCTCCTCTCCTCTCCTCCCTCTCCCCTCCTTCCTCTCCTCCCATTCCTCCCCTCCCCTCTCCTCCCATTCTCCACTCTCTCCTCTCTCCCATTCCTCCCTCCCCTCCCTCTCCTCCCATCTCTCCCTCATCCTCCATCCTCTTCCTCCCATTCCTCCCCTCTCCTCTCCTCCCATTCCTCTCCTCACCTCTCCTCCATTCCTCCCCTCCCCCTCCGGCCCATCCTCCCCTCACCTCTCCTCCCATTCCTCCCTCACTCACGCTCTCCCATTCCCTCCCCATCTCATTCCCCCTCCCCATCGTCCTCCCCTTTCATTCTTCCCCCCGCCCATCTCTCTTCCCCTCCCCCCCCCCCTTCGCCCCCCCCCCACCCCCCCCCCCCCCCCCCCCCCCCCCCCCCATTCCTCTCTGTCATCTTCAAGGATAAAGATGCCGTGTGTGCATATTTACAAATCTGTGATGGTGGTGGTGGTGGTTGGTGGTGGTGGTGGTGGTGGTGGTTTTTTTGTGTGTGTTTTGTGTGTGTGTGTGTTTGTGTGGTGTGTGTGTGTTTCTTGTGTGTGTGTGTTTGTGTTTGTGTGTTGTGTGTTGTGTGTGTGTGTGTTGTGTGTGTTGTGGTTGTGGTTGTTTTTGTGTGTGTTTGCGTGCGAAGTCTTGTTAGTTATTTTGTGGTGTGTCGTGCGTGTCGGGCGTGCGCGCGTATCGTGCGTTGCGTCTCGCTCGCCTGCGCGCGCGCGGTGTGTTGTGTTGTGTTTGTGTGCGCGCGCGCGCGTTTGCCGTAGGTGTGTGCGGTGTGTGTGTGGTTTTTGTGTGTGTGTGTGTGTGTTGTGTGTGGTGTGTGTTTGTGCGAGGAGCGTGCATGGTGTGTGTGTGGAGTGTGTTGTGTGTGTGTGTGGTGTGTGTGTGTGTGTGTGTGTGGTGTGTGTCCTTGTGTGTGTGTGTGTGTGTAAATCACTGAACAGTACCATTGCTCGAGACCGCTGCCTTTAGAGATCCCAGAGACATAAGCCCAAACACACACACACACACACACACACCCCACACAGCACACACACACACACACACGCACACCCATCGACAACCACCACACACACAAAGGACACACAACACCGACAACAACACACACACACACACACACACACACCTCCACGCACGACACAAGTACAAACACACACACACAAGACACACACACACACCACACACCCCACACACCACAACACACACACACACATTCTTCTCCCCTCCGCAATGCCCCCATCATCTTTTTCCCTAATCTCTTCTCCCTCCCTCATTGCCCACTGCCGGCACTCCGCTGCTACCCTAACTCTCTGCTTTCCTCCTTCTCTCCCCTCCCCCCTTCCGCCCCCCCCCCCCCCCCCCAGCGCCTCCCCCCCCCCCTCTCTCCCCCCCCCCCCCCCCCCCCGCCCTAGCACCTCACCGAACACAAAACACTTCAGCGGAGTTGTTGGGAGAAAGAATAGGAGCGTCCCTGTCGCGGGTGTTCGCCTTGCAAATATCCTTGACCGATAGAAGACTCTTCAGCCTTACTGGGGGCTTATCGGAAAGGGAGACGACTTGCACATTCCAAGCTGATAGAGAGAGAGAAGATGTGTACCCCACCCACCCACACCATGTTCCCCTCCCCGCCCCCCCCCGTACCGACCCCACCCACCAACCCCCCCCCCCCCCCCCCCGACAACCCCCCCCCCCCCCCTCCCCCCCCCCTACACCACGCCCGACACCACCCCCCCCCCCCCCCCCCAGCCTCCTCTGAACCCAGCGATCCCCACGCCCTCCATCCTCACAGAAGATGTTAAAAAAAAAATATTCTCCCTAAAACAGGACATTCTCTCAGATCACGCAGCACAACAATATATAATAAAACCATTTTGTACATATTCTTCAATATAAGTAATTAAACATCACAAAACGTTTAAACGTTTAGCTTCACATTACATCATTCTGTTCCTGCCATCACCTCTTCTCTCTCTTCTCTCTCTCTCTCTCTCTCTCCTCGTCTCTCTCTCCTCCTCCCTCTCTCCTCATCCTCCCTCTCTCTCTCCGTCTCTCTCTCTCTTCAAATAGGAGGATCGCTTATTCTATGTCTGTGTGTACTGATTTTTTCCTTCTTTGAAATCAATTTCTTTTATATTCTTGTTTGTTGGGTTTCAATCGCTTTGTTTCCCTTTAAAGTAATCTAAGCTACGCCTTAATGTTAATAGATGAACAACTCATCAACTTCAAATGCATTTGTGAAGATATTTGTGTTTGTTACAATTTTTTTTTTCAGTTTTTAGGTCGCTGGTTTATCTTAGTCCCTAATAGTGGGGCAAGGGCCGGATGAAAAAACAACCAAACATGTTGTTTGTTTATCTGTTACCCTTGGAAGTAAAGATCATCATCATCTCTCTTATTACACAAACGCGCCAACGCGCATGCACGCGCATACATATACATCCTCACACATAAGTACACACACACACACACACACACACACACACACACACACCACACACACACACACACACACACACACACGCACCGCAACGCACACGCTCATATACACACATGGCACACAGTACACAACAGACAGATTAGACATACCAAGTGGGGAGGGGGGAAATAGATGACACCACGAACAGAGACAGATGGAGTCAAGCTATCTCTTTTAAGAGTAACAAATAATTACTAAAAACCACTCACCTCTCTCTCCTCTCATCCTCGTCCCCTCAACTCTCGTCCTCGGCTCGTCCATCTCCTCTCTCTCTCGTCCCTCTCTCTCTCTCGCTCGCTCCCACCACCTTCCAAGATCGAGGGCCCATTCCTGGCGTAGCGTGGAGTGGCGGAGACAGGTGGTGTTATCACAACTGAAAGTGGCGGTGGGGGTGACATCAATCAAGACTATTTATGGAAGACATGACGTGGATGGCATTGACTCTCCTGTACAGGGCCCTGGTACTGTTTCCCCGCAACTCTCCTCCCTCTGGGTCACTGGAAGAATTTGACCGGCTTCTTCTAATTCTTCTATCTAACCTTCTACGGCGGTTCGAAGTTTTTCAACGCATTTTGTGTTACGCATATATACGTGTCTCCCTAACACTATAGAAACCAAACCCCACCGCACCCGCAGACTCCCCTCTCCCCCCCCCCCCTACATCCCCCTACTCTAACTCCTCCCCCGTCTCACCCATACTCCCCTCCCTACCCCCCCTCCCCCCCCCCCCCCCCGCCTCTCTCTCTCATCTCTTCCCTCCTCCCATCTCTCTCATATGACCGCTGAAAAAAAAATCTGTGTGTGTGTCTTTAAAGAGAGAGATATAGGGGTTAGACAGACAACCGAGAGAGAGAGAGAGAGAGAGAGAGAGAGAGAGAGATAGTAAGCGAGAGGAGAGCGGGAGAGAGATAGAGAGATTCAGACGTTTATCTTTGTACTTACATGAATTATTGTCATGACATCAGTGATAGAATCGAATATTTCATCCAAGAATGCAAACGCCCCTCTCTCTCCTCCTCCTCTCTCTATAAGTCTCTCTCACACCACACACACACACACACTCCACCACACACACACACCACACACACACAGAGACAGAGACAGAGAGAGGCGGATATCCACATTTTCAAATGCATGTACTTGGCATTTTCTTTGTTTTTTTTTTTCTTTTTTTTTTTTTTTTTTTTTCTTTTTTTGCTTTTTTTAGGGGTCTTTCTCTGGGACTTTTTCCCCTTTCCCCCGACATTTTGAAAATTAAGTTTCGGAAAACAGTGAAATTAACTGTGCAACATTAATGTCATTTTCGAAATCAATTACTGTCCTATGTGTAAATTACTGCAAAATGCTTCTACAGTAAGGAATATGCCGGGATCTGTACGAAAACAAACGGAATGTACGAAAATAGCGACACCATTTGGGGTTTTTTTTTCAAACCAAAGGGTAAACAACATTGTTATAGGTTACCACCACGTACACAACACCACCGACACACACCCACAGGGCCCCTAGCCCAACAATGTCGCATTTCCTAACGACCGTACTGAGGTTCATTTCGTAACATGATGACAATACCACAACATCGTTGCCTCTCTTTTTCCCTACTATTAAACCACACACGGGTCGCTGCCAAGGAAATAGGGGGACCCCCCTCCTCATTGAAGGCGACTCCGACGAGTCTCTTTCCGGCATTCGCAGTTGATTTTTCCACGATAAAGCGACCGGGACA
>JADBJO010004005.1:31350-52091 GCA_016801955.1 Conus betulinus | reverse complement strand
TTAGTAAGTGTTTTGGCAAGAACATTAGGCAATATGTGTACAGATGATAGTTTCAGCACCATAGTATAAGAAGAATTGTCTTGCACAAAAACAGTGCGACTTTATATTTGTGTTAAGAATCAAACTCATAAAGATTCTTCGACACGGGAGGGGAAGAGGGAGGCAGGGGGGAGGAGGAGGAGAAGATGAGGACGAAAATACTGGAAAGAGAAGAGAGAGAGAGAGAGAGAGAGAGGAACGGAGAGATGAGAGAGCGAGAGGAGAGAGAGAGAGAGAGAAGAGAGCGAATGGTGGTGGTGGTGGTGGTGGTTGGTTGGTGGGGGTGTGGGGTGTGTTTGTGTGTTGTGTGTGTGTGTTTGTGTTGTGTGTGTGTGATCATGAATATATGTTGTGTGATATGTGTGGGTGGTGTGTGTGTTGTGTGTCTTGTGTGCAGTGCGTGTGTGTGTGTGGTGTGGGGGGTGTGTGTTTGCGTGCGGTCTGTGCGGATGGTGTGTGTGTGGTGTGTGTGTGTGTGTTGTGGGTGTGTGTGTGTGTGTTGTGCACTCCGGCGTGCGTGCGTGCTGGGCGTGCCGTGTGTGTGTGTTGTGTGTGTGTGTGTTGTGTTGTGTGTGTGGTTTGTTTGTGTGTGCGATGAATGTGGTGTGTGTGTTGTGTGTGTGTTTGTGTGGTGGTGTTGTGTGTGTGTGGGCATGAATGTGTCTGTGTCTGTATGAGTCTGTGTGTATATTCTTGCGGCGTGTGCCTAAGAGAGAGAGAGAGAGCGAAGGAGAGAGAGAGAGAGAGAGAGAAGAGAGAGAGAGAGTAGAGAGCAAGGAAGGAGAGAGTAGAGAGAGAGAGACAAGACAGAGAGAGAGAGAGGAGACACGGCGCGGCATATACACACACAAGCCGTGCACAAGCCAGAACAGCACACACACACCACACACAGCACACACACCCACACACACAACGCACGCACGCCATGCACGCACGCACACTCGCGCGCACGCGCGCGCACAGAAGCAATAATCACACACCTACACCCACAAGACCAAATGTACGCACGCACGCGCGCGCACTCAACGCATGGCACACCATGCGCGCACGCACGCAGCGCACGCACGCACGCACCGCGCAAACACACACACACACACACACCCACACACACACATCCACGACACACCCACAACACACGTGGCGTCTTTTTTTCCACAAAGAAATTTATTGAAAGAAATTGAGCAATATTTTGTGTATAGGTTACACACAATATACGCAAAAGCACATATTGAAAAGAAGCTGACAACGATTTACGACGCGCTAATATCAAGTTATCACAACGATGATTATTTGCCCAGTAACTCAGTACTTGCCCACGAAAGCACACACAACAGGACATTAGAAACACACGCTCTTGTACTGACGTACGTGCGGCTTCAGCTCTGTCCTAAAAATGCTTGTGATGCCAGAGTGCAGTCTGTAGTGATCGTTGTGTCTGTGTGCGTTGTCTATGGTCTATCCTGTGATCGTCAATCCTGTGTTTGGCAAGTGTTTACATACAGTAATTTAAACAAAAATACTATTTGACTTCTGCAGAGGGTTGAATAGTCTGGTTCAGACGCCTTAGCCGCTGTCAATTAGGATTGTTTCCCTCATCATTCACTTCTGTTGTGTGATGTCTGCTTGACCGCGGTCACGTGAATTACACGACGACTGTTTTGAACCACCGGGTTGTGTGTAACTCGTGTCTAGCTTTTAGATAATCTGTTCGACAAATCATCCCTGGCTTATAGATGATTTTGTTCTACAAATCACCGGGTTGTAGATGATCTGTTCTACAGATCACCGGGGTTGAGATGATCTGTTCTACAGATCACACGGGGTTGTAGATGATCTGTTCTACAGATCACCGGGGTTGTAGATGATCTGCTCTACAGATCACCGGGGTTGAACAATGCTGCTTTACAGATCACCGGGTTGTAAACAATCTGCTCTACATCTCTCATCCGGGGTTGTAAACCATCTGCTCTACAGATCACCGGGGTTGTAAACAATCTGCACTATAGATCACCGGGGTTGTAAACAATCTGCTCTACAGATCACCGGGGTTGTAAACATCTGCTCTACAGATCACGGGGGTTGTAAAACAATCTGCTCTACAGATCACCCGTGTTCTAGGGAATCCGTTCTAACAACATCACATGGGTTGTAGATGATCTGCTCTACAAATCACCTGGGTTTGTACGTAATCTGTTCTACAAATCACCTGGGGTGTAAACAATCTGTTCTACAAATCACCTGGTTGTAGGTAATCTGTTCAACAAATCAGTTTGGGTGTAGGTAACTGTTCAACAAATCACCTAGGTTGTAGGTAATCTGTTCAACAAATCACCTGGGTTGTAGGTAATCTGTTCTACAAATCACTGGGTTGTAGGTAATCTGTTCTACAAATCACCTGGGTTGTAGGTAATCTGTTCAACAAATTCCTTGGTTGTAGGTAACCTGTTCAACCATCAAACCTGGGTCGTAGGTAATCTGTTCAAGAAATGGCCTGGGTTGTAGGTATCTGTTCTACACAAGTTACCTGGGTGTTAGGCAATCTGTGTACAGCCTCCTGGGTTGTAGGTAATCTGTGTACAAGCCTCCTGGGTTGTAGGTAATCTGTTCTACAAGCCTCCTGGGTTGTAGGTAATCTGTTCTATAAAATCACCGGGGTTGTAGGTATCTGTTTCAACAAATCACCTGGGGTTGTAGGTAATGGAGGTGTTCCATAAGCCCACCTGGGTTGTAGGTAATCTGTTAAAAGTATAAAATCACCAGGGTTGTAGGTAATCTGTTCTACAAATCACCTGGGTCGTAAACAATCTGTTCCACAAATCAGCTGGGTTGTAGAAAATCTGTTCTACAAATCCTCTGGGTTGAAGGTAACCTGTTCTACAAATCACTGGGTTGTAGGTAATGTGTTCTACAAATCACCTGGGTTGTAGCTAATCTGTTCTACAAATCATCTGGTTGTAGGTAACCTGTTCTACAAATCACCTGGTTGTAGTAATCTGTTTTCAACAATCACCTGGGTTTTAGGTAATCTGTTTCAACAAATCACCTGGGTTGTAGGTAATCTGTTCTACGGCAAGCCGAACACTGGATTGTAGGTAACTGTGTTCAACAAAATCACCTGGGTTGTAGGTATCTGTTTCTACACAATCACCTTGAGTTGTAGGTAAACCAGTTCAACAAATAACTGGTCGTAGGTAATCTGTCAAGAAATGGCCTTGCTTGTAGGTAATCTGTTCTGGCAAATTACTGGGTTGTGGGGGTAATCTGTTCAACAAATCGTTTACACATGGGTTGTATATAATCTGTTCTATACAAGCACTCCTGTGTTGGTTATCGGTAATACTCTGTCTTATAAAATCACCGGGGTTGTAGGTAATCTGGTTCTTTCTGCAATAATCTCACTGGTTGTGTAAACAATCTGTTCTACAAATCACTGGGGTTGTAGGTAATCTGCTCTACAGTCACCTGGTTGTAGGTAATCTGTTCAAACAAATCATCCTGTGTTGTACGTAATCTGTTCTACAGATCATCTGGGTGTAGGTAATCTGTTCAAGTTACAAACTCACCTGGGTTGTACGTATGTCTGTTACTACAGATCATATGGGGTGTAGTAATCTGTTCAACAAATCACCTGGGGGTTGTAGGTAACCTGTTCTACAAATCACGCTGGTTGTAGGTAATCTGTACTACAAGGCCATCTCCCCTCTGGGTTGAAATAGTGTTCTGTCAATGGGGAAGCAGCATAATACCTGACCCACGGAATGTTGTGAACTGTTACGGCGGAGGCGAATGCCTGGAAGTGCATGGATTGACTGAGGGTGCGTAAACGTTTCCCTTTCAGTCAGTCAATCACGTAACAGAAAAAAGAGATCATACAATGAGAAGCTGTTTAAAAATGGCCAAAGAGTGACATGCCTTCAACATTGTCAGATGATCATGAAGTTCACTCTCCTAGCGTTTGCAAAACCTAAAAAGAATGATAGCGGGCGTTGTTCATGGATTGATATTCGGTATAAAGAAGATGGAAGCATCCAAAACCTTGTACTGATTACAGTCATAAGTAGGTAAAGTAATCTGAACGCATCCAGAGTCTATGTCACTATTGTAAAAATGGACACGGCGCCAAAGTATCAAATGTCGTTAAATCCGTGGTTTTAACTGGATTAACAGAGTAGGCACAGGAACGGAACAGCTCGTTTCTTAAATTTTAATGTGAGTGTCCATTCTTACAGCATAGTTTCAAGGACACGCCAAATGTCCTGCAAACTTCGCGAGAGATTGACCACTTTAGCTTTCGTAAACCTCACTAGCTGGTGACGACTACTATATGGCGCATCACGGGAGAAAATGAGACAGGGACAGCAGTTGCTTCTGTGAGTTTGGGGGATGCTTGGCCTTTTGATCAGCAGATGAAAACTGGGTGTATTTTCAGCGCCCCCCAAAAACAGGATGTTGAACAGCCGTGGAAATCTCTACTAAGGTAATCATCTATTCTTAGGTAAAGTTTTTTGTGTTTTAAACCAACAACTTAGATAAATATATTTGGTGTGCAGTTATCGACTCGCAGACCCTGATGGTCATGAGTATAGCTCCTGAAAATGCGATGGACATGTTATTTGCTTGTTGCTCAAGAAGCTGTGGGGAATGTCACTCGAAATTATGAGATGAATCTAAAATTATTGGTAGATTAACAGGACTGGACCAATCATTTAAAGACGATGTAATTGTAATGCGTGCAATTTTAAATCATGACATGCTGTTAGAGATGCAGCCTACAAGCCGGCCTGCTAAAGAAGCATGAACAAAGGACACTTTGACGGACACATGGACTGTATCTCCAAAACTAATTGAAACTCATGGATTGATAAAAATGGGGAGCAAAGACCTGAAAAATACAAATATCCTTTGCCAGTCCGTCAAATCAAGGAATAATTGTGGGGGCAAGGGAGAAATCTTTAACACGAGCGAAAAGTGCTTTCACATAGACCGGATATTTACCATCCCCAACTTTTACTGTGCGCCACTAATACCAAGTAGGGGTTATCGCCAGCTCCTAGTGGCGTAAAGAAGGCAGTGCGCCACTGTTTTTTTTTTTTTATCTTACTCCCCGTGGCTGGCTGGTCAATATAAGCACAGGTTACTATACCAGCGTTTACAAGCTGAGACGAGAGTCAGACGTCATACCAATCTTCTTTTTTTGACATTTTTTCTCTTCTTTCTTTTTTTTTAAGTTGCCTGAATTGATACGAATATGGAAAGACGTTGAGTTTTTTTTTTAAAACAAATTTTACGAGTTTAACATTTTTTCATAGTGAATATGACAACACTAGGCATATATATATCTATATATATATAATAGATAAGAGAGAGATAAGAGAGAGAGAGAGAGAGAGAGGAGAGAGAGAGCAGCATATTTCCTAAAATTCATATTCATAAACCCACATCTCTAGATATAGATGACATCATTACAGGAATGAGTAGCATCAGTAAAACGCATTAAGAATACATGATGATGATCATTGATGTTTGTAGCACTTAATCTATGAACAGCTCTAACAGTGAATGTGCGTAGAAAGGTATCAACGGGCTCGCCCGCAGACGTTCAGGTATGCAGACCCATGCGGAGCGTGGGTACACACACCACGCGCGCAAGCAACCACACACACACCACCCACACACACCCACACCCACACGCCACACACACACACGACAACACACCACACACACACACCCTCACTAACGGTAAGAGAAGGGTAAGGGAATACGGCAAAGGGGGCAGTAATCTAGGTTGTCTTGAGGTCAAGTCTGAACCCGAAAAGCGTTATTACATAGACCCCATTATCTTACACACGTGAGTCAAGAGGTGGCGAGGACAAAAGTCACGATATCGATATACCAACCAAAACAGGAAACAGGAAGTTTTAAATACATATTTTCTGTCCAAACAAAGCACTTACCACAACATTTAACTGCTTCATCACCCGTGTTAACTGACAACTCAACGAAACAGGAAGCTAAAATTTGCATTGAGCATAGAGATTTGTAGTCAAAATACAATTTTATAGCAAACCAGATACCCCTCTTTGTAGATAATAAATAACGGAATCAAACGCTGTAAATGAATAGAATGTTTTGCCATCAAAACTAGCATTTCCCCATGAAGCCAAGTAATGACATGGTTACTGCAGGTGCGCGCCAATGTCGACCACCGCAACTGTACTTCAAGGCGACGACCTTGAAGACATCATGTCTGAAGGGAGACCACACAAACCATGTCTGCCTTGTCACCATATACTCTGATGTGAATGTTGTAGAGAGGAGAGAGCAGAGAGTATAGCTCATGTCCACGAGACGCATAGAAATATGTACAGAACAACAATTGGTTATTCAAAAAATGTGCAGGAAGAGCAGTGATTTTCAGTACTAAAGGGAATGTAACGCTAGGAAGTCCGCGCACAAAGCTTGACACAAAGGGCCTTAACACAGCACACCACCACAACACCACACACACTCACCTCAACACAACACACATGCGTGAGCGGGCAGTGTAGTACATAGTTACATACAATAATTCACACGTGTACATGACAGGGCCTACCGGTAAAGGAAGCGTATTAAACTTTTAAGCATCATTTAGATCTAGCTGTGTACAAAAAGATGACGAATAATTCATTGTTGACACTTGATTACTACCTACGCTGTCCTGATATCGCGTCATGCATCTGGGCTGTACACCCCACAAACAAGAGTCTGTCTGGATAGTCTGAGGTCATGCATCTCCCAATGCATTCCCCACATGGAGCTGTCTGACATCTGTCCATGGATCTGGCCGACACCCACAAGGAGCTGACATGTCATACATCTGCTGACAAACCCACAACACGGAGCTCTCTGACATCTGTCAAGCATACACGGACTGCCGACACCCCACAGGGAGCCTGTACTGACATTTGCCATAGATCTGCTGACGTGCGACACGAAGTAAGTTGTCTGTTTTTGTGTGTGTGTGTTTGTGTTGTGTGTGGTGTTGTGTGTCCCCAACGCTCGCTGGGCGCCTACCCTCGGAGGCAGTCACACCCACACCGCTCATTCTACTACACCACGTCCACAGCCACAAGCCCAGTCGGGCCCCCCGCCGCAGCCCCGGCCCACCGGCAATCCACAGGGAGCAGTCAATGTCAAAGTCGGCATGCTGTCTGATATTGTTCCGCACGCTGCTGACACCCGCAAGGACAGTGCGTCACCATGACCTGCCCAAACACTCAAAGTTCACCCCTCTCAGTCAGTGAACACATTCGACTTGAAACACTCCTGCAGTGACAGTAAGAAACGTCAGTACCTTTCTACCCACGTAGAGCTGTTCATAGATTAGCGCTACACACATCATTATCATCATCATTGTATTCTTAATGTGTGCTTTTTCATGAGTACTCATTCCTGTAATGATGTCATCTATTGTCTATAGATTTTGTTTATTATATGAATTTTAGGAAATCTACCTGCTATGTATCCGTCTGTTCTTGTCGTCTGTTGGTCTCTCTCTCTCTCTCTGGCCTAGTGTGTTATATTCACTATGAAAAAAATGTTATACTTGTCAAATTTCCTTTAAAAAAAAAAAAAAAAAAAAAAAAAAAAAAACCGAAGAGTGGCTCGCACAGAGAATGGGTGGGATTGATGGTAAATGCATTTTCGCTCTTGTAAACGATTGCCTCGGCCTTGTGCAGTATCGTCTTGATTTGACGGACTTGCAAATGGTGGTTTTGGGTTGTGTCCCCATTATCAATCCTACGAGTTGGGGTTATGAATTAGCTATGGAGATACCAGTCATGCGTCTCCCAAAGTGTCGTTTGTTATGGCTTCATAGCAGCCGGCTCTACTCTACTTCTCTAACTGTCATGATGAACAGTTACATACAAGTAGTTCCTGATCTACCCAATAATTTTAGTTTCATCTATAATTAACCAGTGACAGTTTTGTCACAGCTCTTGAGCAAACAGTAAATATGTCCTAAACGCATTTTCAGGAGCTAGCTTGACCATCAGGGCCTGCAAATCGATAAGTGCCAAAACGTATCCTTAATTCTAGTTGTGTTGTAATACACAAACTTATTGTTAGGGCGCTTGTAGAACTGGGGGCAGATTACATACAAAGCGGGGGGCAGTACAAGATGATTTTTTTAGTCGAACAGATTGTTTACAACAGAGGTGATTTGTAGAACAGATTGTTTACAACCCTGTGCTGGTGATTTGTAGAACAGATTGCCTACAACCCAGGTGATTTGGTAAACAGATTGTTTACAACCTGATGATTTGTAGAACAGGATTGTTTACAGCAGCAGGGTGATTTGTAGAACAGTGTTTACAATGCAGAGGGTGATGTTTGTAAAAAGATTGTTTACCTAACTGAGGTGATTTGTAGAACAGTCATTGCCTACAATCCATGACGTGAGTTGTGAGAACAGATTATGTACACCACAAACCCAGGTGGGTCGAAACAGTCTCCTGTAATTTCACGTGACCGCCGGTCAAGCAGACATCACACAACACAAGTTGAATGGATTTAGGGAAACAAGCCTAAGTGACGCAGCAGCTAGGGCGTCTGAAACCAGACTATTCAACCTTTTGCAGAAGTCAAATATATTTTTTTACATTGTTAAGGCTTACTGTAGGTAACACCTTGTCGAAACCCAGGATTACACGTAGTACTATGGCATAGACACATGTCCACAGCCAAACACACTGATCCGGCACAGACTGCAACTGGAATCACAAGCATTTCGGACGGACCGAGCTGAAGCCCGTTGAGGGTTGCGTACGTCATATGACAAGAGCTATGTGTTCTATATGTCCTTTTTGTTGTGGTTGTCTTTATTATTGTAACGCTTTACTTACTGGCTGCAAAATGATCATCGTGGTGTAATAACTTGACTTGATATTGCGCCTTTGCAATTGTTGTGCAACTTCTTTCAATATATCGCTTTGTATATTGTGTGGTTAACCCTATATACAAAAAAAAAATGGTTAATGCTGACTAGGGAGGAGGGGGGTGTTGTTCTTTCAATGAAATTTCTTTGTTGGAAAAAAGAACGCCATGTGTGTGTGTGTGTTGTGTGTGTGTGGCGTGTGCGTGTGTGTGTGGTGTGTGTGTCTGTGTGTGGTGTGTGCGTGTGCTTGTCTTTTTACTTCTAACTCCACCATAAAACCCATCAAGTTCCATATTTGGATAGTAAGCAACCATTTCTGAAACAGGCCATATTTCTAAAACCACTAGATTAGGGG
The DNA here is from genome assembly GCA_016801955.1 of Conus betulinus. NCBI lineage: Eukaryota > Metazoa > Mollusca > Gastropoda > Neogastropoda > Conidae > Conus > Conus betulinus. Next base: position 42,777 of record JADBJO010004005.1, on the reverse strand, counting down.
GTTGTATTCAGTTTCACTGTGTTGATTCTAACCCTATCCGATTCCCCTTTTCAAAGTCTCTAATTGACTCTGTAAACCAATATGTGTATTTGCTAGGAGGATAACATTATCACAAAAAGCATCAGTCAGCAGCCAGCACTCAGGTAACAATTTAAATTCCATGTTTTTCCTCTCCCAATATCTCTTATGAAGACATGTGAACAACAGTGGCTAAGCAGAGACCTTTTGTTCACTCTCCCCGCAGGTATCTGAAATAATCGGTATAAGCATTTTTTCTATCGAACACATGCTAGAACAGATGCATACATTCAATGAACAGCTTCATACAACTTCCCATTTTACGCCTTTATTCCTCAGAATACACCATACACATTTCTGTGCTGAATCTAAAGCTTTCTGGAAATCAGTAATGCAAACATACATTTTGGATTTTGTCAGTGGGTATTTTTGTACTATGGCATACAGAGTAAATATACGGTCTATTGTACTATGTTGGATCATACTCGGCCTACCCCCATCTATTATTTTTTCCTCGTTTCTTTCTTCGCCATGCTTTTAAATCTTTTGTTGAGTATTGCTTACACATTTTAGTAACACTTGTTTGTGTAAGCTTCAATAATTATCAGGATTGTTACTTATCACTGTTCTTGTGAAGAAGAACTATTATGGATTAAGACCAAGATTTTGGAACGATTCCCTCATCAAACACCGAGTTAAAAAAAAAAATTAACCAAGAAGCCAGCTACAACAGTGTTAGCACATTTGAACTTTTCTCCCACTACTTACAACTTTGTCTGTTTCCTGCACTGTTTTCACGTTTTACACTGTTTAACACCTCCTTTCATCTTATCTGATTATTAAACAGTGGTTCGTCACTATCTATATATGTGCTCATAACTTCAAAATCGTTATTAAATCTATTAGATGCAATACAGAAATATTCACACCACTGTTGTGAACTGATTTCCTTGTAAGTTACTGGTTTTCTACTAATTGATTGCATGGTTTTACCAGAATTTTAGGTCATTAACAGCTGCTTTCAATTTATTAATTCATTTTTCTAATTCTTTTCTTTTTTTTCCTTTTTTTTTTTTTCAGTATATTACAGTCTTTCATTTTCCTACAGTAGATTGTGTTTTTGTTTTTCTGTGTTTTTGTTTTTCTTTTTAGGTTTTTCGATTTGGTTCTTTGATATCATTGCAAACACCTTTTCACAACTTTTTTTTCTTATTCAAACCACCACCACTCGACCCTTTCTTTGCTTTCCCCCTTTTTCTTACAAGAGATGGCAGCAACACTATAAAAAGCTTTCACAAAACATTCTAAGCCAGTACTGATATTCACATTAAAATACTCTGTAGCTTCTTCGTTACAGCACTGTTCAAACTCATCGAACCATAGTTGCTCTTTGTAGGTCTCGGCCATGAAGAACAGAGATGAGATAGGAGAGAGAGAGAGATAGAGCGATGATTGGCTGATTGATCTTCACAACCAAGATGGAGATTTAGGCTGATCCCTTCTTCTAGCTAGTCTTACTATCCTGTTCTTGTCATGGCATCATGTCTTTCAATGACATTCATCACTACACACAAATTAACATACCACGGTGTATGTAATTCGATCTAAACATCAACAAGCGAGACTACTCATAAATATAACGAGATGCTGGTAGTCAAAAATAGAGAGATAAGAGAGAGTAGAACCGAAGGAGAGAAGATGCAAAAAAGAGAGAAAAAGTGTTCTTTCCCACTGTATGACATAAGTATCTATGAAAATTGTGTTACATGTCCACAGACAACAAAGACTCGTATGTTTCATATCAAATCATCTTTCACGTGATCTCTCATCATACATACATTTTATACAATATGCATGCACAAATACTCCTACAACAAAGAACAGTATGTCAGTATCAATCATCTTTCACTAATCATCTTATCCCACATACTAAATATACACACAGCCTCCGGCCAAATACTCTAATCTGCATTGCAACAGAAAGTTAATTTCTTTCGGTCAATCACGTGAACAATACCTGTACCAAAAGGAACCAATCAAATGAGGTGGGCACAAGAGATTCGAAACAACCATCAACAATGTTGGATAAGTCAACTACTTCATAACATAGAACAGCTTGTTCCACAGACTCTCCACCACAAAATGTAGCACACTAGGGACGGACATTTTGGACAACGCTACGACATCTTTACAAAATTTACCTACCTACAATTAAATTATCATTATCATCATGTCAGTGCTTTGATTAATATCTTTGTAGTGTTGTCATCACATAGAAATACACAAACACAATTGTTTCTTTTTCACACGGCTTTTCAACACTCTGAGTATATTTTTTAAGTCACTGCCAAATTTCAAGACTTTCCGGTGCTTAAAGGAACATGTATACTACCGTACTTTCATGCGCAAAATTCACTCGTTCTTTTTTATGTAAGGGCCTTAAATTTTGGATCAGGTATGGAAGATGCTTGAATTTGGTCTTTTATGGAAGACACTTAAATTGGGTCCTTTTATGGAAGACAACTTAAAGGGATCTTTATGGAAGACCTTAAAATTTGCTCTTTTATGAAAACCTTAAATAGGTCTTTACGAGACACATAAATTGGTCTTTCAAATTGAAGACACTTAGATTGCTGTTTTAATGGATTACGGCATGGTTCGGTCCCCTAGCCGGACACGTATTGGACAGAGAGCACCGCACCTCCCCACCCTTAAAAAAAAATTTACACATCAAAAAAAAAAAAAAAAAAAATAAACAAAAAAAAAAGAAAAAAGAAAAACCTAAACAAGGCCAGCATAAGTCACCCGTACGGTCCAACAAACAACCCCAAATGCTTACTCACTTCACACCGTGTCAATTAGATCATCATGTGAATGCAAAGACAATGAACGAACTAGAGAATGTCAAATTATCATCGCTTCGGAAAAACCATGGAAGGATTCCTGAATCAAGTAATCTGCACAAACTTCGGTACGATTAATGCCTGTTTGGTTTGGTTGGGGGGGTTCCTTAATCACGTAATCTGCGTTCTCAAGTTCTGTACGATATTATTCTTATTTGTTTGTTTTGTGGGTTGTGCTAAAATCAACCAATCTGACAAAGTTCGTGTAGTGTTTTTGTTTGTGGGTCCTTTTCTTTTCTAAATCAGCTAATCTGACAAAGTTCTTGTACAATTTTACATTCCGCTAGTTGTTTGTTATGGCAGGCATGCAAGACCTGGTGATCGCTCAGAATCACTATGTTCCTCCTCCCCTCGCTCCCTAACACAACCCGGTAGTAAGGTAAGGTAAGTCTGGCGCTTGTAGCCCACGCCAATCGCAAAGGGGCAGATCAGGGCGTTCACCACGTTACAATCAACATCACATCGTTCCAAAAAAAAAATTCAAAAAAAAAACGTCGCACAACTCCTTTACAATGCACTCTTCGACTAAAAACCCATCCTAAACCGTTGTTAGAAATCTTTTCCACTAGACACCTCAGATCAGCAAACCCGTATCTGGAGCAGAGAGGTAACGTGGTAGAGCTGACAGGGTTAGGTGAGAGCTGTGCTGCACACGAAGGATCTCCATTTAACGCCACTGCACAGTTTCCAGAACTGCTCCCCTGTGTTTCATTTAGGATAAAGGAAGAATAAAACAAAGACAAAGACAAGCACCAGTCAAGCGCAAGTATCACACGTTATCAAAGACATCAACCATGACATGAATCCTAACTATGGGGGATATATCCCAGTCTTCGCTCTGCATCACATCATATCCGCGACACCACTAAATATTACATAATGCTAAGCCTGCGGGAAGAAAAAAAAATCAACTCGAAAATTGAAAAAAAGAGTTTGTCGCAAATTTGACCATGATGAGAACGCCTGGGAACATTGATCATTAATTGTGAAAAAAAGAAAAAAGAAAAAACGATGCTGATGAAAACACAGAACATTGCATTATTGAATGAAAAACAAAAAAGGCACTTGTGTAGGCTCTCTCACACCCAGACACGCATGCACAGGCACTACACACCCGTGAGCACCGAGTAAGGACACACCCACATGGATGAAAAAAAAAAAAAAAAAAAGGGGGGGGAAAACACACACACACACAACACACTACTGTACACACGACACACCACTTGTGAATCTAATGCACATCTTTGACGGGATTCCATATGTCACTTAAAAAAAAAAAAGAAAAAAAAAAAAAAACTGCACTAGTTATGGCCCAAACAAACATCTCATACAGATCTGGACATTGTTCGGAACAAAAAAACATGACATTTGTCCGCGAATCCAAACCAACAGTAAGACAACGTGCGAAATCCTGATAGATGTCTTTACCAAACACAGCTCAACCGACGTGACTAGCACTCTGTAAACTTCAGGGATTGCAAGATATATCAATAACAGAATTCAAATTGACAAGCCTGGTCTATATATTCAATATTGGCACATAAAACCCTGTATATAAAAGATTCTGCTAAAAAAATCATTCACGAAAACAGTACTTCCATGGATGAATTTTGAAAATTTTCTAGAGAGTCATGAAGTCGCGATTACTTTGGCATGCACACACTATCCACTCTATCACACGACGCATCTGCAGGCACAACTAGGATGCCCATGAAGCATTTAAGACATAGCCACATGTTCTTGCACGCACGTATTGGTACCTCTAAACATCAATTATGGCATGACCTTACGAGCAATATACCTACACTCCTCACTCTGCACTCCTCTAGACCTCAAACCCTGGGGGTTCTCAGAGAATCCCTCAACAAATCAGTGGAAAGGCATAATTCATGTTGGAATCGATAAGTGAAATTCAAAATGGAAACTTCAAAGTGTCCACAATTGTGACCATGACTGAAAATAGTGCGATGGACACATACCATGAAGTAGACGAGGAAAACAGAACTATGCTGAAATCGCCAACAATAGAATATGTACAAGGTACTCTTGAGAAACAAAATGGCCTCTGTTAGACTCCCTCGCCGATGCATGCTCACATCACACCACATCTACACACACACAATGTATGCACACCCACACATCACACACCCACACGAAACTCTGCTTGAATCTTATCCATTGGCCGGGGGACCTGGGATTCACACCTATCCACACTCCCCCAAAATCCATAAGAAATAATATACAGTCTGAGGCATAGGTCGATCCTGAAACAGCTTCAAGCGGGTGCGTCACACCTATTTCTACAACACCATCAAGACAAAACTACCCATCCCTGAGTTTGTCATCCACTGAGATTCTTCATGACAACGCGCTATCGGCTGCGGACAGGACTCCATCCCTGAGAACTCTGAAACATACATATGCAGAGACACGACACCTGACGACCTTACACCCCTTACTTCAACATATACAGTCCTTCGAATGAGTATCGATAAACCTAGGTTCCGTGTGAAGGATACGGCGCGCATAAACTACACTTGCCACACAGACTAAATCCGCATCCCCACGTTTGCGTTAAAGAGAGAGGGCCAGTGTTATTGGCCGTTGAATAATGGGGATTGAACACGGTACACATAAACATGCACACTGCATGACAGAGATTGAAAGAATGGAGGAAGTAACGGAAATTGAGTGAACGATACTTGAATGATATATGTGACTGGATGACATGGGAAACGACTGAATGAAAAGCGCCAGCTCTGGCAGCTTCTTTCATCGGCACTACCCAGTAGGCAGCCCGTTGTGTAACTAGTGTTGATTGTAAAGCGCTTAGAGCTTGTCTCTAGCCGAGAATAGCGCTATATAAAGATTAGTTCATTATTATTGTTTATTTATTATATATCAATAACTTGCCACATTTTCCATGTAAAACTTGCTTGGGTAAAGAGTAGAACGTTCATGGATAAGTTAACAGCTAAGTGAAAGATTACATTTGAAAATTACACTGAGGTCATTCACATGTACATGCATGCACCACTACGCCTCACGCGGCCCACACAGACATAAGGCAAATAAATCAAATCGGGGGGGCGCATTTTGGACTTATTTTACATGTGCTAGGGTGCAGACACTCTAACATAGGCATATGTCTTAGTAGCGAGGCAATAACATAATGTTCTTACCTACACTGTAGAAGCCATTTGTAAGGGCTTGAACGCACACACCTCCTCACACCACGGCACGTACAAGGCAATTTAGCATTCTATGGCACGGTCCATTTACTTACTTGCATGCTTGGCTTTCACCACATACAGCAGTAAATTCACTTTGCAACACACATTCACATGTGGCGAGTGCCTTCATATTATCGCACACATACGAAGCCATGCACATCATATTGCGCGACTCCTAGGCTCACACATGCCTGCTTCACCACCCACACACGAAGTATGTACGAAAGGCAATACATCATATTAGGCACTCCGAAGATCGGTACCACGATAGGCCATGCATGCAAGCCACCCTCCACACATGAATGTACGAGGCAATACACTCTATGGAGCATGTTTTCATAACCCGCTGCATTTTGATAAGGTCTGCATATGTGGGGAAGGAGCGCTGAGCTGGGGATTTGTTGGGATGAAAAAGAAAGGGGGCGAGGGGAGGGTGCCCAAAAAGAAAAAGTGGAGATGTGGTCATTTGATCACAGAATCTTTCCAGAGAGACTCTCTGGAAACATAGAATTGCTCTGGCTTTACAGAAAAAAAAAACATAAAAACAACAAAGAAAAAGCGTCAACCTCGCACCATGTCTTGTTTGCAATGACATATACATTACGTATATTACTGTGGTGGCAGGGTGAGGATGGTGAAGAGAGAGAGAGAGAGGTAGCAGAGGATAGAGAAGGAGCGACAGAGCGTAAAAGAGAGAACAGACAGAGTTGGAGATCAGACACAGACAAGAGAGCTGAGGAGAGAAGAGAGAGAGTCAGAACAAACAGACGATCAGACGACTCACGTAGAGACGAATCGACAGAGAAAGAGTGAGACAGAGACGAGCGAACGGGGGTGGGGGTTAGATAGAGGTATTGGCGGGTAGGGCGGGTGGAGTAGCAGGGAGGGGTCAAGTGTTAAACGCACAAAATGCCCAAAATCATGAACTTGGAGTCCAAATTACATCTATAAGCAAGACATCGTCGCACCATAGACAGAGGAGGAAGATCTCGAGAACGCGATACTAAACTGAAAACACCAACCCCTGACCTGTTGTCAACTTGTTACTACATTTGTTTAGCATCACGAGAAAGTCTGCAAACTTTCTAGCAGAAGGAAGGCCGTGAAAATATCAGCTTCATTCCAGCCACCAAATCATGCGGCTGTCTTGTGCGGTACAGGACAGTTTCTCCTTTAACAAACCCGCACTAACCTGCCTGTCCCGTTCTCCCTTTTGTAGATGCGCAGCTTTCCTGTCGAGGATCCTCCTGCCACTGGCCAGCCAGGCATGCCCTACAGATGCGGGGGTAATGGTAGTGCATTGAGTAACTGGGGCCGCACTGACATTAACGGTGCGGACAGGCCCGGTGAGGATAGGGGATGAAAACTACTCATGCCTAAGTGAAGGAATTTCCAGTCACTGTACCGCCGTTTTTGCTGCCGTGGTGATAACTAGTAACCAACACAGAAACCACCTGTGTTCACAACATAAACGTAACGCTCTCCTGCAAGTAATGTGAACGAGTATGTTGAAACATGATCTGACACATGTTTGTATTTTTCGTTATTTTGTTCCGTATTGTGAATTAATCCATACGTTCTGAAACAACATCACCAGCCGCAATGTGTCTACTTTTAAGGATATCAGAACTCCGTCACATGGACTTTTTGCACAATCTTTGCCCTTGGGTCTGATATTTGTTCAGTACGTGGAGCTGGTCGGGGGCATGTTATTACAGGTAACCATAGTGTGAAAATGTGTCTTCATAACTATATTAGTGTATATTCATATGAGTTATATAGATATAGATCAGAAATATCTATGAAAAATCAAGAGAGTCCTCCACGCAACTGCCATTCCCTTTTCTTTTACGAACGAAAACTGCTATAATATATATATATATGGAAGTCACTGCTCGCATCTACAATTTAGTCTTGGGCGTTGAGCTACACCTCTTTCCCCGACATAGAGACAGAGGAATCGCCTCAAGTATGGTAGCATAAGTAATTAGACATACAGATATATATATAATTATATATCTTTTTTAAAAATAAAATTAAAAACAATCATTATATATATATAGATCCTAGAGTACTAGACGAGAGAGATCAGGTAGAGAGCGAACAGACAGGACAGACACAGCAGAGAGAGATATTCAGAATGTTTTTGCTGAATCCTACAGCTCTGAAAATCTTCTGTTACTTTGCTGAAGCATTAACAACTGACCAGATGCCCTGGTGAATGGGCACAATCGATAGGCGAGACATTCAATCTCCAAGTTTAGCGAAAATGTTTTACCGAGCGCGTGTTTCAGAATGTCACGCACGGTACCGGCTGCAAAGCATCTTTCTATGCATTCCCCTCATATTCATGCTACATGATAAGTGCAATCACCTATTTGACATATTAGCCGATCCCGTCCCACAGGGGCGTGTCACGGCTGTTCAGAGCAAGCCATTTAGGTTTTGAGAGGCAGGGGATGTTTTACATGCTCACTGGCAAGCTGCGAGAGGGCCAAGCCGTGAATCAGCTCAGGTCAGGGTAAGCCATGTTTTCTCTGCAGGCCAGGCTCCCCACCCATCCTGCTAACCGTGCTGTACTCCGCAAACTGAATGTCATCTGTGTGCATAGCTGGGTCTGGGCAGCAATGTGTTTCGTCAGGGTTGTTGAACGGCCATGGTACCAAGTGGGGCTGTTAATTTGATAATTAGTTGTTGTCGTTGACAAATGTATATATCTGTGCTCTTGAGTTGACTGAATAGGCGAATTCCCCCGACAATTCTTTTGATACCAAACTCGACTAGGTTTATTTTCCTGTAGATAATGTATGATACGGCATGAAAGCTTGTACACAAGTGGTCAGGCGATATTCAAACAATGACAACACATACACAATTGTGCAAAAATGACGTCATCACCACTTTCTGGGAAGTTACTAATTTTCCCTAGTTAACTATTACACCAAGTTTGGTACCATCGGCCTCTGCGTGGACTACAACAACAAAAATGTTTGATCAGAAATGTTGGTAAGGCCTTGAATTGAAAAAAAAGTTGCGGTCTGGGTAGGACCCTTTCACTAAATGTTCTCAAAATGGGACGGAAAAATAAAAGCGTGTGGTGTGAATGTCCAGCGCCTTTCAGGGCCTGATTGTGAAACATGCATGGCAAAACACCAACAACTAACATTTATAACACTCGGAATGAACAATGTAATTTCTGTGCATGCACACAAACGAGCATGTACAGGCCATAGTGGATGAATGCGTTACAGTATGTTTTTTTCAAATCAATCGTACCCTTGGAGTCTTGACAAAGACATTCTGTACACATAAATCAATCTCCCCACAGAGAGCTCAGTGGTTGGGATCCATGTTTTCCTCACCTAGGCAAACCATCCGGTTCCTGGGTCTTTGCACAAGAACACGACTAAAATATAGGTCAGCGGACTTTTAAAAAACAAGAGTCACACTGCAAAAAAAAAAACAAAGAAGAGAAAAAAAAAAGAAAAAGGCAAAGCCGGTAAAAAATAAACTTATGGAAATCGGATACACCTGAGGACCCACGACAAGTTGTGCTATAATCTGTGACACAAGCGCCTCGTGTAACTACTGTACGCCATACATACCACATCGGCACAGCATTCTCACTCATTGGATCGGGTCAAGTGTGACAGCAACCAATTGAATGAAAGGAAGATGGATCATGTTGCGTTCATGCGACCATTTATATCATTTATACTTGGCACCATTCTGTGTACTTTTCCTATACATGTAGTTACACTATAAAGAGATATACAACTATACCATATATCAACTTCTGAGACAGCTTTTACATATCAAACATAGAGCAAACCCATTGTAGAGATCAGTCCTTAACCATACTATTACATCTTAAAATAGCTTGCCAGACATCAAACACGCACATAAGATCACTGAGATCGTTAACTACGCCATAAAATTCTTAAAACAGTGTCTAGATATCAAACATAGAGCATACACCACAGAGATCATCACTTCATAATTCTGAAGACAGACAAAAACTAAACAGCACTGAAACACACAGCCATTTCACTTAAAAATCTCTTGATTTCGAAAGAACAAGACGTTTTGACAAAAAAAAATCAGTCCAAAGCACATCTTGACCACGACAGGTGAATATGGGACAGGCAGTGTCCACAAAAAAGCTAAAACCACTTTGTCTAGTTTGACATGTACACCCTATGTGAGTGAACATGGCACACGACCTACCTTGCGATGCCGAGTGAACATGGCGGCAGCCCTACTGAGATAAACACGGCGCAGGTTTCCAGTGGTAGTGAACACAGTGCACCCAATGTGAGTTGATGACATAGCACACCCTATGTAAGTGAACACAGCGCAGGCTTTCAAGGCTGGTGCAGGATGTGCTCCCAGCTGCTTTGTTCGGCAGTTGAGGACAGCAACTTCTCTGGGTCCTGCCCACACCTTTGATAGCATCTTTTTCGCTTCTTTCAGATGTTCCAGACCCGATGTCCAGCCATAGGAAGCCAAGACTCTGTGACCAGGCAGGTGGGATGGCAGGGAGCGGAAGGAGCGGAGGTTGGGGGGGGGGATGGGGGGGGGGTGGGGGAAGGATGGGGGCGACAGGATAAATAGGGTAAAACGAAACAGAACACAGGATGTGTTACTCAAGCACTGATTGTTGAAGACACACCACACAATACCTGCAGCCCACGACTGACGTTATGCGAGTGATTGCACCGGCGTGTGAGAAGACAGGCCGCCACACTACCTGCAGCCTCACCGACTGACGATGCGAGTGCACTGAGCGTTGAGAAGACAGGCCCACACACTACCTGCAGCCAAAAAATTCACCAACTGACGATGTGAGTGGTGCACTGAGCGTTGAGAAGACGGTCACACACTACCTGCAGCCTCACTGACTGACGATGTGAGTGCACTGAGCGTTGAGAATACAGGGCACACACTACCTGCAGCCTCCACTGACTGACGATGTGAACCACAAGTCCACTGACGACCAAGTTTCTTTACCTTGGCTCCACGGTGAAGTCCAGTTAATGGAAGGGGATTCAGCGAAACACTTTGAAGAATGCAGGATATTTAAACAGTGAGGGGAAAAAATGTCCAAAGATGGGGATGCGGGAAGGAGAGAGAGGAAGGGAGGGTGTAGAGAGACAGGGGACAGAAGAGATGAAAGGGAGGAGGGAGGGGGGTGGGGTGGAGGGGCCCGGTTGGATTTCTCCTTAAATTAAATATATCACATGTTCCAATCTTTCATCACCGTGATGTCATTA